>CM044005.1:45428910-45621410 GCA_024085815.1 Flaveria linearis
AAATCCACTGGATGTATTGCTTGGAAAATTCTCCCAGTCCTCTTGTAGAATTTCTTGGCCTGTGAGTGAGAAGAGCCATTTGCTGAACTATCTCCATATACTCCAGATCATCTGGATGGATACAGTCCAAGTCTTCAAGAGTGAAGAGAAGGTTGCCAGAGGTTTCATCAGCTGAGACAAAGGCATGAGAGAACTTGTCTCTTGGAAGGGACTTCCTTGAGTGTAGCTTTCTCTTGGTGTCTCTGGAAGAGTGATGAAAGGCCCCTTTTGTGAGTTGTCAGGGTAGCATAACAACTGATGTTGTGGTTCAATGCATTCCCTTTCATTCACATGAAGAGCTGAACTCAGTTGTTATTGGAGTTACCAGAAGAATTTTGCATGTTCATCTCCATCTGAAATGCACTCAGGATACCATACAACTCTGTAAGAGTAAGAGTTTTAAGATCCGAAGTTCTCTTGATCACAACAAATAATGTGTCCATAGTTTAGAAAGAGAAGACATGAACTTCCTTACTATGTCCTGTTCTCAAGAGTTACTCCAATATCCACTAGAGTGTCCACTATCTCAACATACCTGAAGTATTGTTGAGTCAGTGTCTCACCAGCCTTGAAGGTGAAATTTTCAAACTGCTGCTTCAAGAGATCCTTCTTGTTTCTTTAGTTTCTTTGGATCCTTCATACATGAGCTTCAATGCTTCCTATAGATCTTTAGCTGTCTTGCACTTCTTGAAGCCTCTGTAGATGGAGTTTAGAAGAGCAGTTTGAAGACAAGTCATGGCCCTTTGATCAAGCTCTATTCTCTTCCTGTCTTCTTCTGAGTAATCATCTACATCTTTAGGGATGATACGATTACCAGTAGCAGAAGTAGTGCTTGGTATGAAGGGGCCATTGATAACTGAGTCCCACATCCTTGAATCTTGACACTTGATGAAGCCTTCCATTCTTGTGCACCATGTGTCAAAATCTTCAGGAGTGATTAGTGGGGACTTGGTCATAGTACCAGTTTCCATATCAGCTTTAGAAAGAGCTGCCATTTGTGTTGTTAGTTTTGTGTGTGTGAGGGATCTTAAGATGGTGAGATCTTATATCAAGATCCTGGAAGCTCTGATACCAAATGCAGGACGGGTGAAGGGTTAGCACTTACAATACAACACAAAATGAGGAGAGTGTATTAGAACACTTAACAGATCAAATGAGGAACCAGTTATGATGATGCTAAGAACACAAAAGTAAACTCAGAAAGAAAGAACAAGATAACAACACAAGTGGTTGGTTTTCAAGGATGTTGTATATTGCTTCTCAAATTCAAAGTTACAAGTATTCAGCATGCATACTTTACAAGACTTGAGATACTATAAATACAACCTACAGACGGCCATACTTTGAAGGCCAGCTGGATACACGAATTAGACAACACAATCCATATAGAGTCAAAAGGCAGATTGCCTTTTGGCTAGTGACTATGACATGCCATAGCTCACATCCTAATATTACAAAAAGGATAAGGTACATAAAGTAGAAAGGTTTGACCGAAGACCTCAATGTACAGTTTTCCTAAAGCATGGACCTTTTCACCAACTCATATAAGTTGGTGACCAACCAGAGTGGGCAGCGGCAAAGTGGTTCAGCTTTGCAGAAAAAGTACATCAGATAAAGCATGTATGATAAAAGTCTTCGGAAGAATCTGTCTTGGTTTCTTGGCTTCAGCAGACTTTGTCTTGAAGCTAAGAAAGACTTCATTTCTGTCTTCTGAAGATATTGGTCTTGGCTATAAAAGATTTTACACTTGAAATGTTTCTGAATTGGTGTAAAACTTTCGTATCAATACTACTTCATGTTCTGTGCAGCATGCAGGAAGACTTGATCATTTCATAGAACTACTGAAAGAAGAACTGTCACAACTACTGAGGAATACTTCTTCAGTGTTATGATAACTACTGAAAGAGGATCATCACAACTACTGAAGAGTACTTCTTCAGTTTTTGTGACAACTACTAAAAGAGGATCATCACAACTACTGAAGAGTACTTCTTCAGTTGTTGTGAAAACTACTGAAAGAGGATCATCACAACTACTGAAGAGTACTTCTTCAGTGTTATGACAACTACTGAAGAATACTTCTTCAGTGTTGTGACAACTACTAAAAATTATCTTCAGACTTTGTCTTCAGCTGATTTCTTCAGCTGTTCCTTCAGCTTTGTCTTCAGCTGATGTCTTCAGCTGTTACCTTTAGCTGTTGTCTTCAGCTGATGTCTTTGGCTGTTACCTTCAGCTATTGTCTTCAGCTGATGTCTTCAGCTGTTACCTTCAGCTGTTGTCTTCAGCTGATGTCTTCAGCTGTTGCCTTCAACTGTTCAGTTGTTACCTTAGCTGTTGTCTTCAGCTGATGTCTTCAGTATTACCTTCAGCTGTGTCTTCAGTTGATGTCTTCAGCTGTTGCCTTCAACTGTTGTCTTCAGCTGATGTCTTCAGCTGTTGCCTTCAACTGTTGTGTTCAGCTGATGTCTTTAGCTGAAGTCTTCATCAGTTATGATCCGTAGATGGTTTCAAGAGTGTTTTGGCTGCATCAGACTTCTAGGAATCCTTACACGAACATTATGCATGAAGCTTATGTTAGGCCGAGATCTACAAATAGACCCCAAACATTGTGCATAAAGCTGACCCAGTCACCTAGGGCATGTCATCTCTCCATTTCATCCGGACCAATGTGCAATACCCCGAACATTGTGCACGAAGCTGATACTGGGCCTGAGGTCTACAAATAGACCATGAACATTGTGCACGAAGCTGACCCCGTGACCTAGGGCATGCCACAAGGGTCCTGTCAATCTCAATGATTGACCCTGAGTGCATCCTTTGGGTTTGTTAAACTGCACACAGTTGAGCTAACGACAACATGGTCGTGCAACTCCTTTCTATTTGCTTGCAAGCCAATCTCTTGTTCATTACGTTCCATTTTTCGTCTTTGTTATCTTTCACTTTATTACATTATACTTTACATTCATTCATACATACGTCATACTACGTAAAGTCATAACATAATACATAACGTATTTATATATATATATATATATATATACGTTTTGTAAACCGTTAAAAGATAACACATCATTCATATATGCATAACATACATCACATCATCATACATTCTTTAACCATAGACCATCACATATTCATGCTTAAAACAGACAATTATAGTCCATAAGTCAAACTAGGGTCAAACCCTAAAATTCTGATCATTCCCAAAAATTCAGGAAAAATTTCTAAGTGTCAAGACGCATGGGCACTATGCAGGCGCATAAGCCCTACTTAGGCTCATCAGCACTATTTGGGTGCATGAACTTTACACTTAGGTATTTTCAGCCTAACCTTTAGGCTCATTTACTGTTCAGGTGCATGGGCTTATACTTAGGCGCCTGAGGAAAAGTTAGGCGCACGAGCACTATTGGGGCGCATGGGCACTATTGGGGGCGCATGGGCACAATTAGGGCGCATCCCCTAACACTTAGGCGGCTGGGCACATACTTAGGCGCATGAACTACTGTTCAAGCGCATAAGCATACACTTAGTATTTCTAAGGCATTATTTGGGCGCATGTGCTACTATTTGGGTGCATGAGGGTACTGTTTGGGCGCATAAGCCTCACTTTGACTTCTAAGTCAATTTTCCAGGTGCATGAGTCCTATTTGGGCGCATGACCACATATCTGACATATTTCTAAGTTATATTCAGTCCCAAACTTGATCCTAACATGTTCTTGACTTACACTTACCATTCTAAGCATCAACATCACATAAACAACCCTTAAATATCAACATACATACATAACCATACAGTTACATGCATAACATTTTGAAAACATGTTACATGCATTTTTAGCCCCAAACAAGTTTAAAAACATATAAAATCGGGGTCTAGAAACTCACCTTGACTGCTTTCCAAGCTCAAATCCTTCAAATTGAGAAATCTTGATGTTTTTAACACTTAGACACCAAGAACACTAACCCGAACACATATAAACATATAGAAACATGTAAACCTCGGTTACATGGTCAAAAACCCATCATAACCGAACCAATTATACAAGAAAACTCACCTCTTAGCAAGTTCTTCTCTCTTTCTCTCTAAAAATCCGCTGAACTCTGCTTTCTCTCTCTAAAATGTCGAGCAATTGATGTAACAGAAGTAGTGGGCGGTTCTCTCTCTAAAATGTCGAGTAATTGATGTAACAAAAGTAGTGGGCGGCCATGCCCACTTTAAACATAATAATAATAATATTTTATCATTTTTACACTTTAACCCCTCCACTTTTGTTTCTTATCATTTCCTTCAAGATACTTTTATCTTTCTTTTCTTATTATCTTTCCTTTCTTTTATTTTTACAAATTTCAGGTGTTACACATAGCTGGTCAGCCTTGATTCCTTCACACGGATAAGTTGGACATGAACTTGAACTCTTGGTACTAGAGTTCAAAGTTGTATCCCCAGTCTTCACTACTTCAAAACCTGTAGAGATAAAAACTTATTTCTGATTAGAGTTAAAGGTGGCCTTGATCTCTTAAGCTTTCTTTGATCTCTTTTAGCTGCTCGAATCAAGTTTTTAGCTGCTCGAATCAAGTTCTTCCTCTTTGACTTTGTCATCTCTGGTTTCTTCCTCTCCTCAAAAGAATAGTGACCCCTGTTAGGATGATCTTCTTCACTCTTCTCAGATCTATCCTTCACTGTCTTTTCTTCACCCTCTATATTACTAGGGTCTATGGATGGAAGCTCATCTTGACCAGTTCCACACCTAAGAGATCTTACAGACAATAGAGTGTATAAAGGAGATATCTCACTAGATCCCAGTCCCTGTTGTTTTGATAACATATTTTGGCATGCAGGGATAAGGATATTATGTTCTTGAAGGTCTCTTATTTAAGAACTATTTCTTTGCCTTGGCTTGCTGATCATAAGCTCGGCCTGACACTCAGTTAACTTAGTGATGAGATCCTTAATTTGAGTCCTGTAGTTGGTATGGTCATGCTTAAGAGTTGAAATGGTTTTCTTTAAGTCTTCTATTTTTAATTTATTCTCATTTTCAGCTCTTTTGAAATCAGCTTTTAAGATGTTCAAGGACTCAAGATCAGATCTCATCTCTAATTTATAAGACTACATATATATATATATATATATATATATTTACTTTAGTAATGCATTCTGGGGTACAAAGATGTTCCAATACCTTGGCTTTATCATGATCTGCCATCAGTGCTCCAGTCAAAGCCTCCTTCTTCAACAGCAACAGCAACTTGCTGCTTGGGCTTCTTAGTGTGTGGAGCTCCCTCAGTGTAGTTTGGTTTGGGTTGTGCTTAGCCCCCATTAGTCTGGGTGCCTTGCACTCCCTAGCAAAGTGTCCCATCTGGTTACAGTTATAAAACTTCACTTTGATTTTATCCAGCCCAAACTTTCCACTGGACACATTGCTTGGAAACTTCCTCCCTGTACTGTTATAGAATTTCTTAGATCTATGAGTGAAAAGAGCCATCTGCTGAACTATCTCCATATACTCCAGTTCATCCGGATGGATACAGTCCAAATCTTCAAGGGTGAAGAGGAAGTTGCTTATGCTTTTATCATGAGACACCAAGGCTTGCGATGAGCTTGTCTCTTAGAATGGGCTTTCTTGGATGTAGCTCTCCCTTGATGTCTCTAGGAAGGTGATGAAATGGCCCTTTGGTGAGTTGTCAGGGTAAGAGATAAGATGGTGTTGTGGTTCTCTATAATTACTTTCAATCATTATGCAGGGCAGATCTCTATGATTGCTAGAGTTCCAGATGGATTTTGCATGTTCATCTCCATCTAGTAGCGCTGAGTATGCCATATAACTTAGTAAGCAAAGGGTCTTTAAGTTTTCAGTCCTCTTAATGACCACACAATAGTATGTCCATTGTCTTGGTAGAGAGGACATGAACTTCATCATAATATCCATGTTCTCTAGCTTCACTCTAACTCCACTAGAGTGTTCACCATCTCAACATACCTGAAGTATTATTTAGTCATGGTTTCACCTGTCTTGAAGGTGAAGTTCTCAAATTTTTACTTCAAGAGGTCTTTATTGTTCTCTTTAGCTTCACTTGACCCCTCATACATCAACTTCAGTGCATCCCATAGCTATTTAGCAGTTTTCTTGAATCCTCTGTAGATGGCATTTGGAAGAGCAGTTTGGAGGGCAATCATGGCTCTCTAATCTACATCTATGCTTTTTCTGTATTCTTTAGAGTAGTCAACCACTTCTTTTGGGATCGTGCCACCTCCAGCAGTAGTTGAAGAGGGCGCATGGTACGTAAGGTCTTAAGGTAACAGACTCCCACATCCTGTTGTCTTGTGACTTGATGAAGCCTTCTATTCTTAGGCACCAAGTAACAAAATCATTAAGAGTGATCAGCGGGGACTTTACCATGGTACTGGTTTCCATATCAGACTTAGAAGCCGCCATTTGAGATGTTAAGTTTTGTGAGAGCTGAGGAGATTTAAGATGGTGAGATCTTACAATCAAGAGCCTGAAATGCTCTGATACTAATAGCAGGGTCGGTTAAAGGAGGTTGATACAATCAATCTCATAATGAGGAGAGTGTTAGAACACTTAACAAATCAAATAGGGAACCATGTTTAAGTAAAAGATGCAAAGAACACAAGTAAATAAGGAGACAGAACTCAAGAACAATATGATATGGTTTTCAAGAATGATGTATATTAATCTCAAGTTATTTTACAAGTGTTACAATGCATAAATAAGATACAAGACCCTGAGATACTTTATACTACACTCTACAACAGGATATACTTTGAAAGCCAGCTATAAACATTAATTAATGTAGAGTCAAAAGGCATATTACCTTTTGACTAGTGACTATGACATGCCATAGCTCACATCCTAATATATTACCAAAAGGATAAAAGTACATAAAGTAGAAAGTTACAGACTCTAGACCTCAATGTACAGTTGCAAAACCATGGATCTTTTCACCAACTTATGCAAGTTGGTGAGACTACAGAGTTGCAGTGAAAATGGGTCAGCTTTATGCAAAAGTACATCCAAGGAAATCATATTCTCCTCTGTATTCGGAAGAAATCAGTGTTCACTTCATTGGCTTCAGAAGACTTTGTCTTTGAAGCTTCCGAAGACTTCGTCTTTGGCTTCGTAAGATTTGGTCTTTGGCTTCGGAAGATTTTACACTTAGAATATTTTCTGTGCAAAGTGTAAAACTTCTTAAGCAACTTCTACCTTGTATATAGTACATGCATGCAGGAAGCCTTTGGTTGCTTTAGTTGCATCAGCATACTTATATAACCTTGATCTCGTTTGACATAATGTTTCATAAGAAGGAATGACAAGAGAAAACTCTTTTCAGAGAGATTAGATTTCTAGTATGTGATATACTAAAGAAAAAAATAAGATCCTCCCTGGTGAAGGGTAACCCTCTCATTTATAGAGGAGGAGTCACCTTACCCTAATAGATTTGGTTGATGTAGGCTGGGTTAGCCCAGTAAACCATTCTTATCGGGTTATGTGGTTGACTCATTACAGGACATACGCTATCAGATGCCTATATATGTATTCTCATTTAATGATCCCATGCATTTTCAAGAAATTATAGAAGGTTTCAAGTGGAGAAGGAAGATTTAAATGAAATAATATTGAATACAATTTGGAATAGTTGAAAAACGAGGAATGAGTTGATTAATAATAACAAGCTTCTCTCGATGACGAATATAATCGAGGGATTGAAGTCGGTCTCCTACTTATGGATCAAAAACGTTCAAAAGTTCAATCTTGATCGGGTCAATTGACGTTGTTTCAATCTTGAGTTTTAATTATATATACTTTAAAAGGCAAAGAGCAAAGCATCTGAGCTTTGTGTACAACCATCTATTGCATAGGTTAGGATTGTAATTTTTTGAAAGTTTAAGGTTGCTTATCCCCATCTTCTATTCAGGTAAACTACAATCTCCTCTTTCTTTCTCTATCGTTGTATACGTTCGAATTAAATCTTCCATGTTTGATGTGATCGCGTGAGATAGATCAAGATGATGATGTAGTTTCATTGATTTGCATAAACCATGAGGCACAACAAACAAAAAAATAGAGAAGAAGATGATACGATTGTAAACGTAACCTAATTTTACCCCTAATTCTTATATATAATTAAAAGACAATGTCGGTGGTGTGAGAGGATGCTACTGTAGCTAACAGTACCTCCTCTCAAGCACAGTGTACAACCACCTTATGCGTACAATGGTTTTAGGTGGCCTGCTTTCTCTCAACGGCGACCTCCAACACCGGCCATCTCTTTCCACCGAAACTAACTAACGCCATCTCCCCCTTGCATCCGACTACATAAACAACGTCGGCAACAACACTAACCATCACCGACATATAATAGACTTCCCCACCGCCTCCTTAACAGCTGAGTTGTTAAAGGTATGGCAGAACGAGGGAGGTCTACCAGGGAGTTAATAATATACATTATGATGCATAGACATTGCAAAAAGAGGAAACGGGTTGTAGATGAGGGAGAGGAGGAAAAGGCGGAGATGGATTACATGTATGAAATTAGGGTTTAGGTGCAGATTGGGGGCATGCAATGTCCAATCTGACCTGTTCTTCACCAATAAAATTCGTTCGCCAGGAAAGAAGACACGACGGAAACGTCGGAGTCAGACTCTTCCGGAGCAAGCAAAGAAACGTGATGATGATAAGCTCGGTAGAATGTTGTTAATGTCGGTGGTGGCGGAAAGCTGTGGTTGTGGGTGGCAACGGTGATAGTGACTTTGGTGGGATTTGCCGACGACAACGGTAAGCGGTGGTGGGTGTGTGTTCTTGAATGGCATATAGGTGGTGGTGGTGTAATAAAGCAAAAAAAAAAAAAAAAAAAGAGAAGAAGAAGCGTGGGTTGGGGGATTTCCAAGGAGATCACGCGAATTGTACAACTAGATGATTTAAGATTAAATTCACATGATAACATTCATTTTCAATTTTATGGATATTTCTTATAGACATTTTTTAAAATACATACATATATTGTTTTAACATTTTTTTAAAAGGCATTTATTTTATTTAGTTGATATGCAATTAAATGCTGAAACTATTAACGATACTATATTGTAACAGGTGGCGTAATCATACATGATAAACCGAGTTCGGACCTCTAACTATGCGTTTTATATACATTTTTGAGTTGTTTCACACTTCGACATCTAGCTATTCTGCATTTTTTATGTAAATTTAGCTAGAAAACGAGTCAAGTTGATTGTTATCTATACTTTGGCACACCGTGTACGACGCCGCTTCACGCGCGATAGGTAATTGGCTAGTTACTTTCTATGTTTGATGTATTTTGGGATTGTACTACTTTTTTGCTGCTACCGTAGTTAATAAAATAAAATAAAAGTTTCACCCATCCGTTCCCAAATAAAAAAGAAGAAAAAGAAAAAAACATTCGTGATCCAAAACGACGACGTTCCAATCAGCAACCCTCTCGCTGAGCATTTCTTACATTCGTTCCCCCAATCGTTAGATCGCGTGTGAGCCCTAGTAGCAACCAGCCCTTAACATTTACTGAAATCGTCGCTTTTCAATCTTCAATCATCGCTCATGGCTCGAGTTTTATCCAGATCCGCTCGTCAGGTGCTAATCCCTCATGTTGTTCCTTGAAATACTTCGATTTGCACATCATTCATCATTGACGTTTACCTTTTACACTTGAACGATCGTTCAGTTTATCTTATTCATTCTGATTTTGATGTTCCTGGATGTATTTTTACTGCCGATGTACGCTAGATTGATTTATATGTATTAGTTTCGGTTGACCTTTTTTTTTTTAAATTGTTCGTGTTAGATTGATGGGTGTAAGGATTTAGAAGTAAATTGATGAAATAGATGTAGATGCTTGCGTAGACGCACAGGACCATTCATCAAGTACGTAGGATATCTGGCTTTTTTGAGTGGTGGAATCGTGCTTGTTTGGGATATTGATTATGCCTTTAGTGAGGCCCTCGGCTCTAGAAAGACTTGCACAAAAAAACATAGAGTGCTTGTGCGTTAGTGATGGGTTATAAATGCAGAATTAGAAAGGTATAAATGACAAAAGAGGTTGTGAAGTAGTAAAAATAGAACAAATGCATCATAATATAGCGTATAGGCAAGAATATTGGACAACTTGAGCGTGTATTCCACAACAGATTCTAATGATAGAAGTTTCTACTCAAGTACTCAATAGGGTCTTAGCTCTTGTCGACCCCTGTGCATGGGTTTGAGAGTTGCGAGGTTCACAAAAGATCAATGTTTCTTGTTGTCAGTTAAAGTCTTTAAATAGGAACAGTCGAAGAGAAAAGAAACACAAAGTCTGCTACGCCTCTTTTCACTGTCTTCTTGTTTTGCTTCGTATGCCTTTTATTTGATTAAGATTTCTTCAGGGCATATCTTTTTTACTTTACTTTTTTTATTGGGTTGAGAGTAAAATTAGCTTGCATTATTAAGGGTAACACATAAACACTTCATGAAAATTTATCACAACAAACATATCTAATGTTAGATATGTTATGAACATGTAGAATTAGCTTGCACATGCATTGTTATGCATGAGGCTTTTACTCTTATATATACATGTATATATGTCTATGTATATAACTGTAAAATTTTGTTGTGCTCCTAGCGTTCTCTCCTTTAAAGACCTGATGTATATCACTATGCCCATCATGTCAAATCATTAAACCCCATTGCATCCGCTTTCACAGAACATAACAGTTCATGTACCTTATCTATCATGTATTGTGGACCCTGTTGGTCATAGGTGAGCATAACTTTGACATACTTGTTTAACAAGGGAGTGCAAGAGATCATTTTATGGCCATAGTGGGGCATTGGTTTAAAAATCCTACTGAAGTTGGTCATGTAGTTTTCATTCTGTAAATCTTCTGTGGGAGTTTTAGTCTGGATAGAACTGATAGAAGTCTATCCTAAATCTTTTTGGTTTTTATTGATAAGGGGCAATTAGAAAGCTTTTAAGTGATTACTAGGCTATAATTTTTCTTCTTGAAGTGTGTGGGTTAGAGTGTTCTAACCATCCTTGTAGAGCTCAACCTACAATTAAAGTAGTACCAGACATGCAAAGTCCTCTCCAGAGCTCCAACAAAGTTAAAAGGAAAATGAAACCCCTCTCTTCCCTAACTTCCCCTCTCTTCTGACATTCATAAGCCGAATACTAAATTTATAAACTGAGGATGACATGGTTAATTTGTTAAGAAATTATATTTTGAAAGGTTGAAATATGTTTAATGTATGTATACTTGTGATTTACAATTACTATACGATCGCTAATTATTAATGTTTTCAACTTTTCATAACTATGAAGTTGGTCTATCCAATATCCACACCTACCAACTACCATGATGCCACAACCAAGCTCTTTCAAAACAGTTGTGGGTGAAATATGGAAAAATTTATTCCTACGATGGATATCAGATGAATTTAGCAGTTATGTCCTTTTCTTTTTGACCCGTACCCTGTGATATTGTTCGACAGTTATATGATAGGGAGCTAGAAAGGAATGATTGTGGAAATACAACCTTTAAACTCAGGATAGCGTTGCGGCATTATTACAAATGTCCACTCACATGTACACCATATGGGTTTTTGTCATTATTTGTATAACAATTAACATATGTATCTTTGTCAATATGCAGTTATATGGGACTAAATCTGTTATGCAACCGCAACAGCAATCAGTCCCAATTCGCTTCTATGCCAAAGATGCTGCTCCTAAAGCGCTTAAGGGTGATGGTGAGTTTACTTAGAAATGCACATTTCTTTCACCAATTTCTAAACATGCTACTTTATAATCTTCAGATACTGTGTAGTAATATAGATTACATGAAATTTATACCTGTTTATTTTTTTTAATAAAAAGACTAAGTTACACTTTTATATGTATTTGTAGAAATGTTGAAAGGTATATTTCTTGAGGTGAAGAAGAAATTTGAGACAGCTATTGGGGTCCTCCGAAAAGAGAAAATTACTATTGATCCTGAAGATCCTGCAGCAGTTGAACAGTATTACAAAGTCATGAAGACTGTTAGGGAAAAGTAAGTTCTCAAGAGTTATGATACTTGAGTTCATGAGTTGTTATATTAATATATTATCTGTTCACACGATGATCGAACTAAGAAAAAAAATGTTCCAACATCTAGTTGAACAAGATACGTTAGTGTTAAGCCAGCCAAAATTTGTGGGACATGATTGAGTGTTTGTGCATGTTAATTTTTTAATTTTTTCTTTTCCTTTTTCGATCTCATCAGGTGCATTTTTTTTCATGCATATGTGACTGTTGATCTTTAAGATAACGTTAACTGTTCTATGTTGCTGTAAAATTTATCCTGAATGTCTACAGGGCAGATCTGTTCTCAGAGTCTCAAAGGATCCAATTTACCATCAAGCAAAGAACTGCTGGAATCGAGGATGCTCGATCATATCTTTTGGCCTTGAAGGATATTCGTCTAAAGTATGTCTTTGTTTATGTTTTTTGATCTCCAATACCATTAGCTGTACTTAAATTGATCTAGTCTTAATCCAAAGATATTCATCTCAAGTGCGTCTTTATTTATGTTTCTGAAATCTTCTAATTATGTTTGTTGATACATTCATGGAAAATATTTGAACAGATTTGTTTGTTGTTTGAAAGCATTTTGATTTTGAGTGGCGCATTTGTATTAATTGTTTGAAATATAAATCTGATTTGCAGGAGAGTGCTTACTGATGAACAAGGTGCGGAGGCTATGATGATGGATGCACTAGAGAAAGTGGAGAAAGAAATCAAGAAGCCACTTATGAGGAATGACAAGAAGGGGATGGCTCTCCTCACAGAAGAATTCAACAAGATAAACCAAAAGTAAGCTTTTACTGTTAAGAAGAATAAGATCATCCTGAAGAATATTATCAAGTTCAGTTGTTACTGAACCGATCGAACCTTTCTGGACTGAAAATTGAAACTTCCTAGCATCAAAAACCATACAGACTTTGGATCCTGGCTTTTTACAGTTTCTCAGTGTGGTTCTATGTAACACTATAGTTGGCAAAATGATGGGTCTTGCAGGTTGTGTAACAAGACAATATGTGTCGGTCAGGTTGACCTACAACACTTTTTTATTAATAATGCGTGTTAAGTGTGATTACAAAGCCTATATTGTTTCGAGTCAGGGATCTCTTTGAAAGCGGTCTCTCTATCTCTCAAGATAGAGGAAAGACTCGCCACCACCAACCCCTCCCAGACCCTGCTTTTTAGTGGGATATACTGGGTATGTTTGTTTGTTTGTTTTGTAATTAAGCGATTTAGGAGGTATAATTGAATATAAAACTACGGGTGACTTTTGATCTGTTTGGCCTATTCCTATTAACTACTACTTAGTTTACTCATGAAAGAAACTATAACGCGAAATAACTTGTAAGTAAATGAGACGAATCCAAGAAGAGGAGTGGGTCAGAATGGGTCGGGCAGACCCATATGTTGCTGGATGGAGGGAATTCGGATGGAGGGAAAACTAATGGAGGGAAAATTGTGAATTGTGGGGGTGTGGGGGAGTGACCCATGATTCCAGGAGGTGGAGAAACCAATTTCTAAAACTGTTTTAGTGTAGTTTAAGTATTAGATTTCAGGGAATGTTTTATTTGGTCTATATTTTGTGTTTTTAGTATTGGAGTTTCATTGTAATCGGAGACTTGCCCTTCTCGAAGTGGGTTGTACCTTTGTTTCTAAATCTATAGCCGACTTTGGTGTTCTTACCATTTGGTTCCATTGCCGGGAAATACATCAACATGGCACCCTCAACCCGCAGCAACCTGGAAGGATCTTCTTCAACCCCTGATGCGATTGCAGCCCAACTAGCAGCTATAGCCTCTAAACTAGAGTCCATGGAATCACTGCAAGCAGATGTTGCAGCCCTCAAGACCCGAGCAATGCCCAGAGACAAAGGGAGTGGTGGTTCTGGCAGATTCGAGGATAGGGAGACCTCCTGGAACAACAGTCGATCTCACCGACCCCATAACAAAATGGCCTTCCCTGTGTTCAGCGATGGTGACCTCCGAGGGTGGGTACTTAAAGCGGAGAAGTATTTCCGTTATTATAACATACCGGATGAGGAGAAGGTGGACGTAGCCTCAATGCATTTGGAGGGGGATGCGCTGGATCTCTACTCCTGGTTGTTCACTGATCAAGAGATTTGCTACTGGAAGTATTTAGTCCGAGCCTTACAAAAGAATTTTGGACCAGCTGAGTTTCAAAATCCAGGTGAGCACTTATGTAGCATCCGACAAACAGGAACCGTGCAGGAGTACCGCCAAGAATTTGCAAAGTGTTCATCTCGAGTCAGGAATTGGCCTGAACACTGCTTATTAGGGGTATTTCTAAATGGCCTCAAAGACGAATTGAAAGCCGATGTGCGGATTCACAAGCCTAGAACCGTGTATAAAGCTATGAGCATTGCCCATGAATTTGAATCGAAGCTTTGCATGACTCGAACCGGGAAGAACCTGACTTCTTCTGTTAATTCCAAACCTGTTTCAGCAGAAACCGAGCAGTCTCCTACTTTGCAAACCGAGGCTGCACCCACCAGCAAACCTCCTATTCGCATTTCAGATTCAGAAAAACAGAACTGACTGGTGCGGGGTGAATGTTTTCGGTGTGGTGACAAGTATGGACCGGGGCACAAGTGCAAGAGAGGATCCTTCAAATTGATTGAGCTCACTGATGATATGGAGGCAATACAGAAGGAGGCTGCTCCCGACTACTTGGCAGAAATCAGCCTACATGCTCTTTTTGGTCAGTCCACTACAACCACCATGAAGTTAAAAGGGATTCTCGAATTGACAGGGGTTCTAGTCCTAATTGATAGGGGATCGACACACAACTTCATCTCGGATAAGTTGGTGAACGACTTAAAGATCACGCACAGTTTATTACTCCATTTGGTGTTCAAATTGGGAATGGAGATGTCATTCGATGCGATCGTGTTTGTAGAAATGTTAAAATTCAGCTAGGTGACCTCCAGGTGATTCAAGACTTGTATCCTTTTGCTTTGGGAGGTGCTGTTGTGGTACTAGGTTTCAAGTGGCTGGCTACACTCAATACCATCCAAGCAAACTGGCAGCACATGTCCCTTGCATTTACCATTGATGGCAGGGAGTACAAATTGCAGGGATTACCGTCAGATGATCAACAAGCAGCTACCTTTCGACACCTCACTATTGAACCCTTTGAGTTGCACACTGCTGGACCGGGGGCTCCGTTTTCTGTCACACGACTTGAGGGCAAGTCGATTCTCTGGGCAGGTTGCATTGATACGAGTCCAAGAAGGGGAGTGGGTCAGAATGGGTCGGGGCAGACCCATATGTTGCTGGATGGAGGGAATCGGATGGAGGGAAAACTAATGGAGGGAAAATTGTGAATTGTGGGGTGTGGGGGAGTGACCCACGATTCCAGGAGGTGGAGAAACCAATTTCTAAAACTGTTTTAGTGTAGTTTAAGTATTAGATTTCAGGGAATGTTTTAGTTGGTCTATATTTTGTGTTTTTAGTATTGGAGTTTCATTGTAATAGGAGACTTGCCCTTCTCGAAGTGGGTTGTACCTTTGTTTCTAAATCTATAGCCGACTTTGGTGTTCTTATCAGTAAATGGATTGAAACAGACATCGCTATCCTAGACCAAACAGTGAAACAGGGTTTCTGAGTTTGAATTGCATACTGCTTGGGTTTGTTTTGAATAACTTCTAAGAGATTCATATATGCATGTGATATGAACCCACTGTTGGGTCAGGGTCAATCTGGGTCAGATCCGACACGGTTGTGGAGGGAAAAATATGAATTGTGAAGGTGTGGGGGAGTGATCCATGATTTCTGGAGAAGACCAGTCCCTAAACTGCTTTGATCTTAGTTTAAATATTAGGTTTTCTGCATTTTTTCTTTTGTTTTGTTTTTAGTACTTTGATCAAGTCATTAAGGTTACGTCCCTGTATGCTTCTGTTTTAATCAAGCTGACTGTTTTGGTTTCTATCAGTAAAGCTTTTTAATCATTCTTAACATCTCCAATATGAATAACTTCTAGTAGATTCATATATACATGCTTTTCAAATATTTGATCTTGTATCAAGGCAAGGAAAAAACTGACTCCTGATTAAAAATTTAAAAACTTTTTTACTGGATCATGTCAAGTACTTGACCTTCCAGGAGACTTCACCATATTGTTTCGACAAGTGAACAATAAATATTGTTGACCAGCATTTAAATCTGAATATTGTCAAAATTCATGGTGTTTGTCTACACTGTCTTAGGCTTGGGATACGCAAGGAAGAATTGCCTAAATATGAAGAAGCATTGGAGAAAAAAATTGCTAAAGCACAACTGGAAGAGCTGAAGAAGGATGCTCTTGAAGCTATGGAAACACAAAAGAAAAGGTATGTTTTCTGTTTCCATTAAAATTGCTATATATAACCAGATGCTACTTTAGGTTAGAATAATTAGTTAAATATCTGAAGTACCATCTAATAGAGAACAAACAAACAAACAAACAAACCCAGTATATCCCACTCAAGAGCAGGGTCTGGGGAGGGTAGGTGTAGGCGAGTCTTTCCTCTATCTTGTTAGGTAGAGAGACCGCTTCCAATGAGACCCCCGACTCGATAGCAAAAGCCATACTGGTAGCAAGACAACATACAATAAATCATACAACACATAGCATACAGTATACAAAAAGCCATATCGATAGCAGGACATCATACAATAAATCATACAATACCTAGCCTACAGTACACAATAAATCATACAACACATAGCATACATATATCCTAGGTGCATGTAGAATCGCCGATAAAGGGCAGATATGGGCTACTTAGACATCAGGCTCCGCAACCAGACTTCAAATACCCTTCCTGCCTATAGGTCACATTAAAAGTCCTTAATTTTAATTCTACGCCTCCACTCAGTCCTATCCTCGATCATGTGCTCAGAGAGGTGCAGGTGTATCATATCTCGCCTAATTACCTCATCCCAAGTCAATCTAGGTCTTCCTTTGCTTCTCCCACCCTCTAAGATGATGTTCTCTACTGCTCTAACTGGTGCCGCC
The DNA here is from genome assembly GCA_024085815.1 of Flaveria linearis. Lineage (NCBI taxonomy): Eukaryota > Viridiplantae > Streptophyta > Magnoliopsida > Asterales > Asteraceae > Flaveria > Flaveria linearis. The sequence goes on from CM044005.1 coordinate 45,446,061, forward strand.
ATTGGTCTCCTCTTGACATGTTCAAACCATCTTAATCTTCCCTCTCGTATTTATCTGCGATACAGGCCACTTCTAGCTTCTGTCGACACTTCGTTTCTTATCCGGTCAAGTCTTGTGTGACCGCACATCCACCTCAGCATACGCATTTCCGCTACCTCTATTTGTTTCTCGTGCGATTTTTTTATGGCCCAGCAGTCTGTTCCATATAGCATAGCTGGACGTACTGCCACTCGATATAGTTTTCCCTTTAGTTTTGCTGGAAACCTCTTATCACATAGGATCCCGCATTACTAGTTTGAACTCTCAAGAATGATGACGATGAATAAAAGGTATTGGTATCTTCGAGTTGAATCAAAGCCTGGGCGGGGTAGTTTTTTATCCTGGCTCTTGACATGATTAGCCAGGTTGGGGCTTGGCTTGCTGCTTCCTGAGCTCAGAAGCTTGAGTCTGAAGTCTCAACATCGGCTGGGTCCATATTCTTTTGACCTAATCTAAGACTTTTATCTTCATTTCACACACCCTCTGTTTTTTACCGTTCATAATGCGTATTATCACAACAGAAGCATCCAAACGCTATCTTTTGCAACCTGTTTGGTTACAACTGATTACTTGATAGTTGATATTCTGATTATTTTGTATAATATAATCAATTACATGACAATGATCCAAACATCCCCTGAAGGCTAAGTTTAATCTACCACAGGAAAATTGCACTGTTTTTTGTGTTAGTCTCAGCTCATATATATAGTCTCATCATCAAGCTGCAAACATCAAATGACTACTTTTCAGATTTGCCAAAATATAAGATGGCACTTCCCATGTGGCCTCATGATATGAATTGGAGTAGCGATTTCTGTTTTTGTTTGTTTTCTTAATTTACAAATTTGGAAAACATCTGCAGGGAAGAGTTCAATGATGAGGAAATGCCTGATGTGAAGTCTCTGGATATTCGAAACATGCTCTGAAGTCTGAAAACTTAATCAAAAGGGTTTGCTTCAATAATTAATCTGCTCATTTTGACTATTATGAGTTTCTTGTCAAGTATGATGTAAACGATGACGCTGACAATATAATGTTGTTTCTGTATCAAATCAAAGAGTTGTTGGGTCCATGAATAAATATTTGATTTTTTGAAGCTCAAATTTCTCACTTGCAGGTGCAACTCCTTAACTTTGTCATATATTATATTCTCAATTGTGAATGATTTTCATCGGTGTATGCAATATCTAATCAATATATCTAAGAAAAATGGTGGCAAATAAGAAAAGGATGGAATTGTAATTCTCAACCTATTTCTTCTTTTGTGATGAGCTAAAGGGCTACGATTTGTTCTTCACCATGATGATACAACTGAATTTGAGAGAAATATAACTCATTGAAGATAAATTCGTGAGCTTCGTTACACAGTATCAAGTATTCTCCCCTAATGACCCAACTAACATTAGCAACTTGATTAATTAGACGGCTAAATGTTACAGTAACACTCGTCATCTTACAACAATTAGCAATGACCTTATTCTATATATATCATGTGACAATACCCATTCCTTAAACGATTTCAAGACTATCACGCAGAATAAATATCAGCGAGACGAAGTTGTATTTTGTCTAAACACTCAATAGCCTATTCTATAGGCCCATTAACGTGTACACTAGACAATTTGATACGTGATGAGGTTTATATACAAGAATAGTGTATGCATTACGATGGTTATGTTTGTGATGCGTTCAACTTTAGTTATTCACATGCTAAACTGCAAAATATATGGGTAATGGAAAACAAAGTTTTGTGGTTAGTGCATAGCTTTGAGGTTTTACTTTCATACCATTTGTTTGGTTTGTTAAGAAAATACCATATATATGCAAAAGTACTTGTTTATGTAACAAGGTATATAGCTTGCTTATTCTATTGAACGATTGAAATGAAATGAATAATTAGAATGTGTTTGGAATTGAGTAATGTAAAGCATCTTTTGCAATAAGACAATGATCACCTCCTTTTAAGTATAGTAGGGATCACCAATAACTTAGAGATCACCTTGCAAAGTCTCTTAATCTTAGTAAGAATCATCACTTAGAAATCAACACAAGTGTGAATTTGAATATTACAATAAACCTCACCAAACACTTTTTTCTTGCTAATTTCTTTAATCTTTACTTGTAACTTGCTAAGTGTTCAAAGATCTAAGAGATCACTTAAGCTTAAGTTTTAGTGTACAAGAAGTTAATTCAAGCGTGAGAAATAGAATAAAAAAGTCACTTTTCGAAAAGTGTATTGAACATCCATGACATATCTACAAGTGGTCTATGGTCAAGGCGTACAATTGACTTTTTTTTTATCTTCCTGAAATGAGTTTTTGAAGCACTTATCAAACTATTTAAGGTGATGTTACAAAACACAAAAGTTGAAACTGATTTCAAAGTGACCCCTATACCAAGCCCAAACGATTGATGTTGGGAAGTTGTTATGTCCCGACTTGTTTATTTGTTTGTAAATAATAAAATATATGTGTTGAAGAAAATTCAAAACGGACGAATGCATTCCAAGTGTTGAATCACAAGTCTACCTTAAGGCAAATCAAAGACCCTTCAACGTCCTTCATATACACATGGACCGGTTCGACCAAAAAAACTGGAATCGGTAAAAAAAAACCGGTTTGGCCCAAACCGGTTCCAACCCGACCCAACCCGCCGGTTGCCCGGTTCCCCACTCGGTTTCAACCTTCCAGGACTCAAACCCGTTTCAAACTGGTCCGGTTCCCAAACCGGTTTATAACCCGGTTCATCATCCAGAACGCTTCCCAAACCAGTTTTAAAAAATAGCCGTTACCCAATGGTATTATAGTAGTTTTTTTTACTGTTTGGGGGTATATTTGACCGTTTTTGGGTGTTTTTTACCGTTTGGGGATATATATATATTGAATATTTTGATTGAACCACAACTTACAATGCTTTGTACTCTAAAAGACGCTCAATACTTTCGTGCATTAAAAAAACTCTCAAATGAACGAATACGTTAGATTATTATTTAAAAACTAAAAATAGATTTTTTAGTCATTATGTTTTATCTTTTATTTATTTCACTTTGATTTTTAAGAGTTAAAGCATTGAATGGAATTTATTTTTCTAACTCATAAATATCTTTTATAAATAATTGATGTTTAGCTTGAAACAAATAATTGAATAATAAAAAAAATAAAATAAATATATAAATAATTGAATAATAAAAACAAAAATAAAATAAAAATATATAAATACGTATTGTGATTATAAGATCATATTTTTGTATTTAATTTATCATCTCTCATAGTTTTATTTTTATATTTTAGTTAATTTGTAGTGACTTAAAAAATAAAGAAATAAAAACCGAGCCAGTTTGGGCCCAAACCAATTTAGGAACCGACCAAATCGGTTTGTATAGGGTCGGATTTCCCAAATATAAAACTGTTTTGGAGCCCAAAGCGGTTTAACCAAAAACCAGTTTGAATATAGATAAAAAAAAACCCAGTCCGGTTTGGTACCCGAATAGATTTGTCCACCTCTACCTTCAGAGGGCTCAGGATCTTTAACAATACACTTGGCCAAATATCTTTTGATGAAGTGTTCGTTGGAAGTATATACCTAACAAACTGATTTGTGTTTACACAATTTGAGTTGTTGAAATCATTTATCGCTTATTGAACTTAATTGTATCATAGCAGTTTGAACTTCGAATAACTAATATTCAAGATCTCTACTTATCATGCGATCCCTGCATCTACAAAACCAAAACTCATGAAGTTTAAGACTTAAGAGTGCTAAAGACATCAAAAACAAGAAATATTAATGAGAAGTTCAAATCTCTACTTATCATGGCCATTCCAAATAATATACTCCAACATGTGGGTTCCTGCGATTCTGCAAAAGAAATATTAGATGAACCAGAAAATCTGTTGGAAGGAGGTATGAAGACAAACAACAAAACAACCAGCAAATTAACAAGTATGAATCCTTCAAAGCACAACCAAAGGACACCTTAAGGCAAAATAAAACATATATTTGTCCTCATAAACAAGCTCAAGAGCAACAATGGTACATGTATTGAGAAGAAAATCAAATTCCTCAAGAGTTCACCAAACGAATATAAGTATTTTATTCATTACCCTCCAGGCAACTCAAGATCTTTAGGAGATGTCTCAATATTCATAGATCCCGGAGCATTATAATCTATGAGAAATCCTGTAGCTTTGATCTCTGATACGAAGAACGTGCGAGAGCTCAAGAAGATCAGAAGACAAAAGCCCCAAAGGAAAAAGACGTGGATTACGTCTAGTACTTTAGGGTCTAAAAAAGAAAAAATCCAGATCAAACATAGCATGGTGTATTTGCAAACACACATTAAATATGAATACAAGTTTTACATGCTCCCATTTAAGCTAGTAGGTCAGACAATACTCATCATTAATCCTGGATATTTCATATGAGTGAGTTAAGGGTATCTACAATGGAATCTATAGCATCAGGGGGACTTTTGGTGGCAGCAAAGGGTAAATGTTTTGGGGCTTCAGCCCTGTCAAAGTAAAAGCCACCAGAAACTAGCTTTTCTTTCGGTTGCAGAGCTAACCAAATAACAGTATCTGCGCCTTCATCGCTCGTCCTTAGTTTCCCTTCAAATCTGAAATTACATTCACACCAAAATGAGTGAAATATAATCATACAGGGTGATTGACTTCCTAAACTGTCATATTCGAAGTGCAGTTTTGGAGGTTTTGTGCTACATGGCTTTTTATTAAAAGAAGTTGCTGACTTGGCATTTTTCAGCACTAAAATTGATGACTCGGCACACATACAGACATAGCCTCCCTGCAAATTGGAAACCCTAAAAACAACCTCATACAGCAAACCCATCAAGAACCCCTTCTGAAACCACCACTTACCCAAATTGACACCCGCAAACCGCTAGTTTCAGTTTCACAAACATTCTAAGATGATGTATTTTTATTTGGTTTCATAAACGATTCTTTTGTGTTTAAATTTGTGTTAGGGTTAGCAACAGTATTTTTTAGAATGAATAAATAATAAAATATGTAAATCAAACTGGAAGTAAAATTTAAGTTAAAATAAAACATGGCCATGTCAACAAATTTAATTGATAAAAACTGCTATATCAGTATAGTGAATCGATATAAAAAAAAAGCCGCATCAGCAGTGCTCAATTAAAATTGGCTCGTTGATTCAGCACAAAACCTCCAAGTTAGCATTTCACCAGGTTTTGGTTGAACTACTACCATGTTGAAACACTTAACATGTAAAATGACCTATTTGTACAAAAATTTATATGCATTAATCAGGTAATGTAAAATGACCTATTTGTACAAAAATTTATATGCATTAATCAGGTACATTTGTGAGCTTATGTGGCTACTACGCACCATTAGCCCATTTTTATTCTGGTAGTGAATAGGGTGTAAACGAGCCAAGCTGCAATTGAGCTACATAAAATTGGCTCGCTAAAAGCTAGAACCCTACCGAGCTTAAACAAGCTAGAGCTTAAATATGAACAAATATAATACGCGATGAGCTTAAGCTTAAAATCATGATCCAAGCTCGGGAATGAGCTGAGCTCGAGCTTTCTGAAGGTAAACAAATTGACCTCGAGCTCTTTGAAGCAAACAAGTTGACCTCGAGCTTAAGCTAGCTTGGGCTAGGATCGGCTCGTTCACACTCTTGGTAGTGCATACCCTTGTAGGAAATCCAGGATCGGTCACTACTAAAGTACAATGGCTTGATAACTCAAGTTTAGAACAAAGAAATGTTGAATTGATATGCAAATATCGAGATGCAATAAACCCTGTAAGGTTAGGAATATCAAAAACGGAAAGCAAGACATACGATTTTGAAAAACTAGGCAGACTCTTGGCAACTCCAGGTGTTTCAGCCCATCCAGGGTGCATTGTGTAGAACCCAATCCCTTTGTCACCATACTTTTTAGCCCATTTTTCAGTCAATGCTACCTACAACAACAAAAACATGTCCAGCATTCGACATGTAATTTGCTTTTTTCTTCCATTATATGCGATATACCTTAATTTATTTAACAAATACCTTTAACCTTTTTAGAAATAAAATACAAATATATCCTGCTATTTTGCAAGAAATGATGGAAGTATATTTCCTAAATGGAGTCCATACATACAGGTTGCTATTTTCAGTAAAAAAAGTAAGTTGCCTAGTACAAGGGTATAACAAATCTAGGTTGCTAGTTCATGAATTTGCCTTAAAGTTTATACAAATAACGAATTAAACAAGATTTCATGGGTACATTTTATGAATCTTATATTTATGCATTAAAAGTGGCTCTCTAGTATGATAGCAAATCAAATAGGAATCTGATTCACTAAAGTGATTCACCGGGTTTATGATTTTGGCAACTACGATGGTTGGCTATGGAGATGACAATTTCAACCCTTTTACAATCTCTTACGCATGCATCATTTTCGGTTATGTTTTGATCTCAAACAGGCCAAACAAAAAAATTAACTAAAAGGAGAATGACAGGTGAAATGAGTGGAACACGTTTAAAGTCTTTTTACTGCATTCTATTCAAAGATTTAGATTTACTACTGCAGTAATATCATTTTTGTACTCATAATTAAAGCATTAACTATCTACACTATAAATAATAATATATAATTAAAAATGGACAAAAAAGTGTTTGTAGGCCAACCTGAACTGTTTTGACCAGTCATCCAATGGTCCCGCCCACCCATCTTGCCACCTTTTTTTTAACATCAACATCTAGATTATCTAGGATAAGATGGGCAACACTAGATAATCCAGGATAACTTCCCACCCCCAAGAATCGAACTCACAACCTTTAGTTGGAGTGAGATCATCACTCTAACTCCAACCTATTTACCATTACACTTTACACGTTTCTGTTTTTTCTCTCCCTTTTTTTGTTTATATTTCATGGTATGAAAGAATATTAGCATCATCGAGACCAGATATGAAGATATGATACCTGTACCCGTTTGTTGCGAGCATATTGTTCGACTCCATTAAATGCACCACTTTCATACTGCATCAGAACGAATCCATCAGAGACTGGATAATTGTACGTCATTTTTCATTTGCGGGTCTCAGATAAATGTATACTGGACCTACAAGATGTACAGAAAAAAAGAATATAAATGGAACCTAAAAAATTTCTATGAACCTGCAAGTCTGTGGTCAAGGGAACTGTGTACATTCCACCCGAAGATACTGTAATAACACGGGCATCAGGTTGAGATTTCTCAAGCAATGGAAGCATTAGCTCTGTCATGCCATAAGTCCCTAGTACGTTCACAGCGAAATTCAATTCGAATCTTTTTTTTTTTTTTAATTGAGAAAAAAGGAAATAATATTGTCAATTAAGTGGCTATAACTGGAGTAAGGTTTGTGAAAGGGAAAAAGAATGAGTACCCTTCTGATGTTGTTACTCTTGTGTTCTCAAGTAAGCCAGCATTGTTAACCTAAAAGAAATCAGGTTAGGCGATATTCGATAATACTAAATGAATAAGAATCTATTTGACAAAAAGTACAATTTAGTGTCGTATGAATCAAAGGCAGTAAAAAATAACCATTTTAACCTCGTGTAGTTGGTGCTGAATGAAATATCACTCTCTAATAAGGGTTCTGATTTAGTATATAACCCAAACAAAAATGTAAAAAGAAAAAGACTAAATAACTGAACGGCTTTATATTCCAAATAAAAGTTTTAAATTGGGTTTTCGGACTAATTATGCAAAGTTAAAGATCAGAGGGACTAAACTAGTTGCTACTTATTGAATATGGAAAATGAAACTTGCTCACTGAATTATTTAAAACTTACAAATTTAGTCCATTGAATTTCAGTTTATACATTTTTGTCCTAGAAGGGAGATCCTTTAACATCATATCATCTATATTAAACTATTTGAGCTCTGAAGTTGTAAATATGGCCAGATGTTAAAAGATCTTCAAATTAAGTACCTAACAGCAAAAGCAGAGGTCAATGGGTTAAAATGCAAGTTTTAGAATAGTCCAGGTACCATATTCTAACTTAACCAAATCCTAGGTGCATTCATTTTTTACGTCTTATACCAAACAGTTTCTATCATATTCATTTTCTAAAGAATTACAAAGTTTGGAGTCAAAGCCAATCCATTTAACTCTTAAATGCCAAACATTGACTCCAAGATCCAGGGAGAAGGATGAGGTACATAACTCAAAACTTATTGGTCACTTTAGATATGATCACAGTAGTGATAATAGAAACCAATAATGTAACTTCCAGATTTCAGGTCAACAAACTAAGAATACCTGAAGATGAAAAATTGCATCCATGAAAGTTGTTAATCTTAATTACTTGGTTTTCTTGTGTGCTACAGTAGAACGCAAATTTCACATACAAACACCAAAACACCAAAATTTTATGGGGTAAAGGGGGTTACCAGCACATGAACGGGAATATCCTTTTCCTTAAATCTGGAAGAAAAAGTCTTGATATGTGGACAGAAGAAAGATCGCAGACCTACAAGCAATATATAAGACGGTTCTTAAATGCTAAATACAATGCCAGGTAATCAATTCACATAACAAGTACCATAAGTAAAATGCTGGGAGTTGGAAGGGTAAAAAGTGTTAATTTCAGAACACATCTAGCCCCCTTTAATATAGGGATTTTAAATGGGCCTTGTTTGTCGGTTGCCATGTTGAACTGAAAGATTTGACACGAACCAAAACACAACATGAACCCGAAAATCGTGTCCGGCATATGGACTCAAACATTACACAACATGAGTTTTCATGAGTTGACACGAAAGCAACGCATTTAACCTAAAGTTTTATTTTATTTTTTGTTACTAATACTCTAAAATTATTTTCCAACTGAAATACAAATGTAAATAAAAATAATTATGTTTAAACAATAAAACTTGATGCTCACTTCTCTTTATCTTTTAATTCTTGCAGACAATACCCAATCAGTTTTAGTTATGAAAAAAAAAACACATTATTAAAAAAGTTAAGTTTGAAGTAAAGTTAACAGCTAAACCTACGAATCCATTGGGTCAAACCTAAAAAACCCATTTAGCTAAACGTATCCACAGTATCGACTTGAAAAGAACCCAAATCTGTTTAGATTAAACCCGCACCCATGAATTTCATGTTAGTATTGTGTGATGTTTTCATGTCATGAAAGTACTTCACACCCCTAAATATCTAGTCGTTAAGTCCAAAAGTAACTATATTGTTTGGCGGCGACTCATCACATGATAACCCTTTCGATACTTAAACTCAAAAGAGACTCTTTTCACGGGATGCATAGGAACCATAAATAACCCTAAAGTAAAAGCCTAAAACCATACCTCCAAGTGAACATTTTGGTTACCAGTGCTTGACTGAATTTCGGAGACTGCATCTTCTCCCCTTTCCTTGTTTCGACAAACCATATACACCGTTGCTCCTCTGGTATTACGATCAAAACAATAGAGGAAACATTTGAGAATCCATGCAAAATACTCTATCCCACCAAAAAAAAGATTTGAACTCTTGACCCTAAAAGATCCAACTATAATACCTTCTCAATATATATTGGCATAGTTTCTTCAGAAAAGTTCCAATTCTTATATACTTTGGACAGTTACACATGGTAATCAATGTTTTCGAAAAAATATTTTTTGGCTTTTTTGCCAATTGTCAATACAAATTATTTAGAAAATGCACAAGTTTTTTAAATCAGATAGAACACCTTGATGCAAGACCATGGGCAGTGGCATAACCAATTCCAGAATTAGCTCCGGTTACTATGCAATTCTTTCCATCTATCCGTCTTTCCATATCTTCTGGATTGAAATTCTTTGAGTGCTCCCTGGACATTTAAACAAACCATGATTATGTGTCAAATCACAAACTCCGGTTTAAAAACACCAAAATAACGATGAAGACATAAAGCAAGTCACAAACCCTAGCATTTAAACACTAAATCCTAGCAAGTGAAACAAAAATCAAAATCAAGATGCGTATACATTCATTAATAGTCATTTTGGAACACTAATATATAGCCAACTTAAACAAAAAAAAACCATGATGAAGATACAAAGTTCGACTCAAGAATTCTAATTTTGAAACACTAAAATCAAAAGCTTTTGAAGGGGATTATGATCATAACTCATAAACACTAAACCCGAGCATGTATTCCTGTTCACATAATCCATATTGACCATACTTGAAATTATAGAACATGGCGCCATCAACTTCCCAGTGTATACATCTAGCCATTTGGGTTAATACAAAACAATGACACCCAAATTTGCTTTTTTTTCTAATTTGGTCACAGAATTTTGAGAATCACCAAGAACAGATTATAATGACAGGTCATAACTTGTACCTAACTAACCGTATCCATATTACTCCGAATGTATCATTTTGCAAAAATAGAAGCTTCTTTTTTAGGGATTTTTACATATTTCCCCGACCACTAATTACATATTTCCTCAAGCCACAAATCAATTACATATTATCTCCCCTTCCTAAAACATGTATATTACATATATATCCATTTCATCAAAATTAACTTATTAAAGGACTATTTAACCTTATTTTTACTATGAAATTTTCACATATTTATTTTTTAGTATTATAATTGTTTAAAATTTTGACAATTGTTTTTTTTGTATTCGAAAATGTAACTTTGATTATCGGTGATTGTTGTTTTAAAATAAAGTTTTGAGTAAATTACCATTTGCATCCGTGACGTTTGTTCATTTTAACCAGTTGCATCCCTGCGGTTTCAAAGTCTTGATTCGCCCCCTAACGTTTTATTTTTGTCCCCGTTTGAATCCAAATGACTAACTCCGTTAAATTGTTCAGTTAACTCTGTGTGAAAATGACTAAATTGCCCTTAATAATAAAAAATTAAGTAAATTACTTTGTGGACCACCCATCTTCTCTGAACCCAAACACAAACACACTGATACAGTCCCAATTAAAGTATATTCTAGAAGAAGGAAACGGGTCACAGAAGCTGCCCATATGGGCCAACTGAATTCTGTTTTTGGGCTTCAACTGGCCCGTTCAGTCAAGGAGTAAGCAGTAGTTTGGAAGAGTGGGGAGCAGTTACTTTGCTTAATTATTAGCAGGAAGATTGAGGGCTGGGGAGCTCTTCCTATACCACCTTCCAGGAGCAATTATTAAATGTCATGGGTTATTAAAGCAGGCTTTTTACTTTCATATTTCTCATCCTTGTTTTTCATTATCAAAGAAGTGTGTAATTGGAGACATTGCCCCTCTCGAATCGGGCTGTTTTATCTCAGTTCCAATAAAGTTTCCTGCTTGAATTTTAGCTTTTATCATTTGATTCCATTGCCGGGAAATCGAAGATGGTTCAAACCCGGAATAGTTCTGAGTCCAGTGGTTCAAACCCAGACCAAATTACTGCTCAATTGGCTGCCATTGCTGCAAAGTTGGAGTCCATTGATTCAATGAAGGAAGACATTGCAGCCTTGAAAGGAGATCGATCTAAGGGCAGCAAGTTTGATGAGGGGGAGAGTTCGTGGAAGGGAAGAACCGGATACAAACCCTACAACAAAATTGATTTTCCTAGTTTTAATGGAGGGGATCCTCGTGGGTGGATATTAAAGGCGGAAAAGTATTTTCAGTATTATCAGATACCCGACGAAGAGAAGGTAGAAATAGCCTCCATGCACTTAGAGGAGATGCGTTAGACCTTTATTCCTGGCTTTCAGACGATCACTCCTTGACTTTCTGGGAAGAGTTAGTGCAAGCCTTTACCAAGAACTTTGGTCCAGCCGAGTTTCAAAATCCAGATGAATACTTATGCAGCATCAAACAAACTGCATCCGTACAGGAATATCATCAAGAATTTGCCAAGCGGTCTTCGCGGGTTTCGAACTGGCCTGACCACTGTTTGTTAGGGGTTTTCCTTAACGGGTTAAAGGAAGAATTAAAAGCTGATGTGAGGATACACAAACCACGAACTGTTTACAATGCTATGAGTCTTGCCTTGGAATTTGAGTCCAAAGCCAACCAGCACCGACCTTTATAAAGTTCTAACTGGGCACCAAACTCCAAACCACCACCACCACTTGTTCCAAAACTGCTACCCCGTACATCTCTCAACCCTCTAACCAACCCAAAACTCCATTCAGAATTTCAGACATTGAAAAACAAAGCCGTTATCTAAAGGGTGAGTGCTTTAGATGTGGGGAGAAATATGGTCCTGGGCATAGATGTAAAGCCGGTACGCTGAAAATGTTAGAAGCAGAAGAGGACTTAGTAGAGCAGCAGGGAGTTGAAATTCCTAATAATAATGAGCCACAAGAAGAGACAGCAGAGATCAACCTACATGCTATTCTCGGGAAATCGCATCCTACAACGATGAAAGTCCATGGTATGTTAAATTCTACCGAGGTTTTGATTTTAATTGATAGAGGTTCCACCCATAATTTTATCTCAGATTGTTTGGTGAAAGAGCTTAAACTCGAAACCCAGCCGATACCACCTTTCAGGGTTCAAATCGGTAACGGAGACGTGATCCGATGTGGCCAGATTTGCAAAAATCTTTCTGTACAGGTTAGTTGAGTCACACGATGAAATTATGGGAAAGAGTTATCGACACGAGAATTAGACGGGAAACTCAGATAGCGTCAAACCAATTTGGATTTATGCCAGGACGCTCTACAACAGAAGCAATACACGCCATAAGGAGGATAATGGAGAAATACAGAGAAAAGAAAAGGGACCTCCATATGGTATTCATCGACCTAGAAAAGGCCTATGACAGCATTCCGCGTCAACTAATTTGGGAAAGTTTACGACTTAGAAGGGTACCAGAGAGGTATATCAAAATAATCAAGGATATGTATGATGGGGCAAAAACGTGTGTGCGAGCCCCGATCGGAGACACAGACTCATTCACAGTGAAAGTGGGACTCCACCAAGGATCGGCACTGAGCCCATTTCTCTTCACAGTAGTGTTGGATGAGATGACCAAGTCTATACAGCAGCCAGTTCCGTGGTGCATGCTCTTTGCGGATGATATTGTCTTAATATCGGAATCTAAAAGGGTGCTTAACGACAAGCTAGAACAGTGGAGAGCAGCACTAGAGCGCAAAGGTTTAAGGATAAGTCGCTCTAAGACAGAATACATGCATTGTAACTTTAGTGGTGAGGCGGAAGAGGACACCCAAATCAGTATTCAGGGTATGGCGGTCCCACAAACGTCTAGGTTCAAATACCTGGGCTCGTACTTGCAGGAGGACGGAGAGATACACAGCGATGTAGCGCACCGTGTTCAAGCAGGATGGTGCAAGTGGAGAGCAGCATCAGGGATCCTATGTGATAAGAGGTTTCCAGCAAAACTAAAGGGAAAGCTATACCGAGTGGCAGTACGTCCAGCTATGTTATATGGAACAGACTGCTGGGCCATAAAGAAATCGCACGGAAACAAATAGAGGTAGCGGAAATGCGAATGCTGAGGTGGATGTGCGGTCACACAAGACTTGATCGGAAAGAAACGAAGTGTTTCGACAAACCTAGGAGTGGCTTGTATCGCAGATAAAATACGAGAGGGAAGATTAAGATGGTTTGGACATGTCAAGAGGAGACCAATGACGGCACCACTTAAAGCAGTAGAGAACATCATCTTAGAGGGTAGGAGAAGTAGAGGAAGACCTAGATTGACTTGGGATGAGGTAATTAGGCGAGATATGATACACTTGCACCTCTCTGAGCACATGATCGAGGATAGGAGTGAGTGGAGGCGTAGAATTAAAATTAAGGACTTTTAGTTCGACCAATAGGCAGGAAGGGTATTTGAAGTCTGGTTGCGGGGCCTGATGTCTAAGTAGTCCATATCTGCCCTTTAACGGTGATTCTACCTGCTCCTATGATATATGTACGCTATGGGTTGTATGATTTATTGTGTTCTGTATGCTAGGTGTTGTATGATTTATTGTATGATGTTGCTATCGATATGGCTTTTTGTATACTGTATGCTATGTGTTGTATGATTTATTTCATGATGTCTTGCTATCAGTATGGCTTTTGCTATCGAGTCGGGGGTCTCTTTGGAAGCGGTCTCTCTACCTAACAAGATAGAGGAAAGACTCGCCTACACCTACCCTCCCCAGACCCTGCTCTTGAGTAGGATATACTGGGTTTGTTGTTTGTTTGTTTTTTGTTTTCTGTACAGGTTAATGATTTGAAGATTACTCAAGACTTCCATCCTTTTTCAATTGGAGGGGCTGATTTAGTTTGGGTATTCAATGGCTAGCTACCTTGAATACGGTTCAAGCAATTGGAAAGAATTATTTATGATTTTTACCATTGAAGGGAAGCGATACAAGCTGCAAGGCATTGAGTCTGGACCCCAAAAATCATCTAGCTTCCAGCATTTGGCTATTGAACCAATAAGCAACCAAAAATTCCAACTTCACTACAACCTATTATCGACAAATACTCCACTGTTTTTGAGGAGCCCAAAACCCTTCCACCTGTTAGAACCCAAACCCACTCAATCCCCCTAGTTCCCAAAACACTTCCACCTAATATCCGACCCTATAGATACCCCCATTCACAAAAAACTGAAATAGAGAAACAAGTGGATCAATTGTTGACAACCGGGTTTATTCAATCAAGTACTAGTCCATTTTCGAGTCCAGTGTTACTAGTGAAGAAGAAAGATAATACTTGGAGAATGTGTGTCGATTATCGAGCCCTTAACAAGATAACAGTTGCCGACAAGTACCCCTTTCCAAATATCGACGAGTTATTGGATGAATTGTATGGTGCAACGGTATTCTCAAAGCTTGATTTACGACGGTATTCTCGAAGCTTGATTTACGATCTGGGTATTACCAAATCAGAGTTACTGCTCAAGATGTTGCAAAAACAGTTTTTCGTACTCATTCGGGGCACTATGAGTTTAAGGTCATGCCATTCGGGTTGACGAATGCGCCTTCCACCTTTCAAGCTATCATGAACGATTTATTTCGGCCCTTTTTACGGCGTTTCATACTTGTATTTTTTGATGATATCTTGGTTTACAGCCATACCATGGAGCAACACCAATCTCATTTGGAACAGGCCTTAAAGTTGCTATATGACAATCAATTTTTCGCTAAGATGTCGAAGTGTTGTTTCGGGCAGCCACAAGTGGTGTTTCTTGGGCATGTGGTTAACTCGAAAGGTGTTAAAGTTGAAGAAGAAAAGATCTCAGAAGTACAATCTTGGCCGATACCTACAACAGTAAAGGAAGTAAGAGGGTTCCTCGGTCTAACGGGTTACTATAGACGTTTTGTACGGAACTATGGTTTGATAGCACGACCTCTCAAAGCCTTGACTAAGAAAGATGGATTTGTGTGGTCAGATGAAGCCCTTAATGCCTTTAATAAATTGAAACAAGCATTGCTGTCCACACCTGTTTTGAGGTTACCTAACTTCTCACAGCCGTTTGTAGTCGAATGTGACGCTTCTTCGAATGGGGTAGGAGCTATATTGTCTCAAGCAGATCACCCCGTCGCCTATTTTAGCAAGGGATTTTCCCCTTCTAATCGATTTAAATCAGCTTATGACCAGGTGCTACTGGCTTTGGTATTGGCAGTACAAAAGTGGAGTCATTACTTGCTTGGCCGACATTTTCTCATTCGTACCGATCATTACACCTTGAAGTTCTTACTTGAGCAGCGAATTACAATACCGAGCAGCAACGTCTACTGTTAAAACTCATGCCTTATGACTTCTCTATTATTCAAAAAGCAGGGAAAGAGAATAAAGGAGCAGATGCCTTATCTCGCAGACCCCATTCAGGTGAGTTATTGACACGAATGGTACCCTATTGTGTAGATGTGGCTGACATCAAACTGGGACTCCAAAATGACCCGGTTACCAGCAGTATAGTCAACAAATTACAAGCTGATCCTACATCAATTGTTGGCTACTCCATGGTTGATCAGTTTTTATTTTATAAAGGACGTTTAGTGATACCAGAGGTACCCAATCTCAAGCATAAGTTATTACAGGAAGCACATGACACCCCAACTGGAGGTCATTGGGGATTTTTAAAGACTCTTAAGCGTCTCACAGCCAGGTACTTTTGGTCGAAGCTGAAACAAGATGTTCGAAATTTTGTGCAACAGTGTGTGATTTGTCAACAACAGAAATACCAGACATTATCCCCTGCTGGGCTGCTTCAGCCCTTACCCATTCCCAATCAGATTTGGGAAGATATTTCAATGGACTTTATAGTCGGCTTACCTCCGTCGGGTCGTTATGATACTATTTTAGTGGTGGTCGATCGTTTGAGCAAATATGCTCATTTTCTTTGCCTCTCGCATCCTTTCACAGCTAAAGGGGTGGCTGCCATTTTTTGTAAGGAGGTAATTCGGTTGCATGGATTTCCACGATCCATCGTATCCGACCGGGATGTGGTTTTTCTCAGCCATTTTTGGCAGGAATTGTTTCGTTTGAGCCAAACCAAGCTCCAATTGAGTACCAGTTACCATCCCCAAACGGATGGGCAGACCAAAGTCCTAAACCGTTGTCTTGAAGCCTATTTACGGTGTTTTGCCAGTGAACAACCTACACGATGGAGTACTTATTTACCATGGGCTGAATATTCGTATAACACGGGGTATCACACGGCAACAGGCACCACTCCTTTCACCATTGTTTATGGCAGGGAGCCCCCTCCTTTATTCCATTATGTCATGGGGGAGACTAAAAATGCAGAATTGGAGCAGCAGTTAATTGACCGGGATGATGCTTCTTGAAGCTTCCTAGAAATAATTTAAAGAGGGCCAAGACCGGATGAAGAATCAAGCTAACCTCAAACGGAGAGATTTGATGTTTCAGATTGGGGATTTTGTTTTCTTAAAAATTCAGCCTTACCGACAGAAGAGTTTAGCCAAACGTCGCTATGAAAAACTTTCTCCACGTTTTTTCGGACCATATCGTATTAAACGGGCAGTAGTTGCAGTTGCATATGAGTTGGAGCTCCCACCTAATGCTAGAATTCATCCAGTGTTCCATGTGTCCATGCTTAAACTCGCTCATGGATCATTTTCATCTGACCAGCAGCCTCATTACCCATCACTAAAGATTGGGAAATTGAATTGCAACCAAGTTCCATTATAGCTCATCGTTGGGTTTCCGAAGCTGGTAATATGGTCCTAGAATTGCTGGTATCTTGGTGTAATCGTCCAGCGGAAGAAGCTACTTGGGAATCCTATGATCTATTTGTAGAACAATTCCCTACATTTCGCCTTGAGGACAAGGCGTTTTACCAGGAGGGAAGTAATGATACAGGCCCAATTAAAGTATATCTAGAAGAAGGAAACGGGTCACAGAAGCTGCCTATATGGCCAACTGAATTCTGTTTTTTGGCTTCAACTGGACCGTTCAGTCAAGGAGTCAGTAGTAGTTTGGAAGAGTGGGGAGCAGTTACTATGCTTAATTATTAGCAGGAAGATTGAGGGCTGGGGAGCTCTTCCTATACCACCTTCCAGGAGCAATTATTAAATGTCATGGGTTATTAAAGCAGGCTTTTTACTTTCATATTTCTCATCCTTGTTTTCATTATCAAAGAAGTGTGTAATTGGAGACATTGCCCCTCTCGAATCGGGCTGTTTTATCTCAGTTCCAATAAAGTTTCCTGCTTGAATTTTAGCTTTTATCACACACACACACTCTCACTCCCACTCTCACTCTCATCTCTTCATCACCCACCACCATAAACCTCCCACTCATCAGCCACATCAGGTCTCCTCAACCTCGCCAAGGAACGGTGGAGAAGCAGTCGGCGGCGGTGCAGTCGACGAGGAACGATGGAGAAGCAGAGCGATCTCGGCGGTGGCCCCAAATTAGGTCTCCTCATCCTCACCAACCACCGCCTCCTATGGCTCCCCAACCCCGAATCACCATCTCCGGCGGTGGCAGTCCCACTCGCTGCCATGACCTACATCTTCCACACCAAGAAGTTGATCAAGGTGTGTTCTCCAGACCTAGGGTCTGTTCGTCGTGGGGAAGTTTTGGCAGTCGTCGCCGGCAGGTGCACCGTCGAAACCGACGGTGGTTAACCATTTTCGTGGTGGCCAAGGGTGTTTTACAAATAATCATAGATCTAGTAGTGGGGCGGCTATGGTGGTGGAGATAGGGGTTTTGGTGGTAATGATAGGTGGTTGTGATGGGGACTGCAGTGGTGGTGAGAGTGGCTATGGTGGTAGTGATAGTGGTATGTGGTGGTGGTGGTGGTGATGGGGGCTGTGGTGGTGGTGATGGGTGGCTACGGGTGGTGGTGGGGGCTGTGGTGGTGATGGGTGGCTACGGTGGTGGTGGTGGGGGCTGTGGTGTGTGATGGTGATGGTTGGATGTGAAGGTGGTGATGGGTGGCTGCAGTGGTGGTGATAGAGGCTGCGGTGGTGGTGATGGGTGGCTATGGTGGTGGTGATGGGGGCTGCGGTGGTAGTGATGGGGCTATGGTGGTGGTGATAGTGGCTGCGGTGGTGGTGATAGTGGCTGCGGTGGTGGTGATAGGGGCCACGGTGGTGTTGATGGGGACTACGTTGGTGGTGATGGGGTTGCGGTGGTAGTGATGGGGCTACGGTGGTGGTGATAATGGCTGCGATGGTGGTGCTGGGCGGTTGTCATAGACTCATGGTGATGATCGGGTGGATGTGGTGCTGGTGATGGGGGTGGTTGTGGTGGTGGTGATTTGAAGAAGATGATGTTAATGGATGGGACCCACAAGGTTTTTATGTTATTATTAATTTTAAAGGTAGTTTCGTCTTTTTAATAATAATTTAACAAAAACATTAACAGTGTTAGTCATTTGAACTCAAATGGAGATAAAATGAAACGTATAGACTCAAATGAGGATAACATGAAACGCCAGGGGGCGGATGGCAATTTTGAAACCGCAGGGATGCAACTGGTTAAAATAAACAAACGTCAAGGATGCAAATGGTAATTTACTCTAAAGTTTTAAACTTTTAAATTTGAAGATGTAATATTGTTGTTTTTATTTACACAAAAGGCTCAAAAAATGTAATTGATGGTCTAAGAAAGTAAAATACTTAACAATATGTTAATAAAAGTAAAGACAAATAGTCATTTAATAAGTTAATTATAGTGGAATGGATAAATATGTAATATATATGTTTTAGGAAGTGAAAATATGTAATTGATTTTTTTTTACTCGAGGAAATACATAATTAATGATCTTATTAGGGTCTTTTTTATGATCATCAAACTTCTTAGACCAAATTACATAATTAATGATCTTATTAGGGCCTTTTTTATGATCTTCAAACTTCTTAGACCAAATTGCAAATCAGGAAAAAGTTGGTTACTATCATTTGCAATTATCCCTGTTCATTCGACCAAGTTTCACTGATAACAAGCAGAAACTTGTGGAGATCAGTAATCAGATAACAATAAACTGAACGAAAATCAAAACCCTAGTTCACCATACACAAAACATCAAGGGTGTGGGTTACTCACAAGAAGCCAGACTTGGTGAAATTGAGGTACCCATACACCCCGAAAGCAGTCGATCTCCATGCCTGTGTATCAAATCAAATGCATAAACAAACCCATCAACCAATTTCATCAACAATGGAAACTGATGGAAAATTGACAGTAAACGAGAAGCTTGAGGGGATCGAATTGGACCTTGACGAGGAACATTGCAAGTGATTGAAGTGAGAATCGAATGTGAATTCGCAGCGATGTTTTCGGTGGTACTGATTGCATATGATTATGATATTAGGTCCTAGATTGTTGTTCTTAAGAAGAAATAACAAGAATTTGGATTGTTGAACAAGTGTTTGCAATTGAATATCGAGGGCCACGAACACCTTCATTTCACCACACATTCATCACCACTCTCATGTCCTCTTTAAGCCCCACCCCTTATTAATGGAGTACGCTTTACAGTCTATTAATATGGCATCTAAGGTGGTGTTTGTTTTTTAAGACGTTTTATTAAAAAACGTTTGCGTGATCTCTTTTTGGAGAAGAGGTGGACTAATGTATTCACACATCTTCTCACATCTTCTAACCATCCCTGTCGACACCCTCAATTAAACACCATCGCAACCCACCATCATCATCATTGACCGACACCCACCATCGAAGCCCCCCACTCCCGAAACCAGCAATCATCCTCAACCCCTCGACCGACACCCACCATCGAAGCCCCCCACTCCCGAAACCAGCAATCACCCTCAACCCCTCGACCGCAACCTTCGATCATCATCAATTACCATCAACAATCACCACCGAAACCATCATCCCCTTCGTTTATCCCTGCCGACCGACACCATAGAAGCCCGAACCCACCATCGACCGACTTCAAACAGCTCTCCAGCCCCAGTCAACCTCCATTGAATACCTCCGACCACAACCACACCATCGACCGACCCTCAATTAGAACCGAACAGAACAACATCCATTGAATACCTCCGACCACAACCACACCTACAACACCGGAGGAAATCATTCACCGCTGCCGACTACAGATTGGGAAGACTTTAGGGTTTGTTGCTTGTGAAATTCGATTGGGAAAGTGAGATTGGGAAGGGTTTGTTGTGTTTGTTTTATAATAATAATAATAATAAAATAATAATAATAATAATAATAACAACAACATTACAGATGTTAAAAACAAACAGTCTTTTTCTTGCAGACTGCAGACGTTTGGTCCACCTCTTCTGCTACAGATGTCTGCAGATATGGTCTGCAGACTGCAGACGTTTTACCTCTTCAGAAACAAACAGCACCTAAATTGTTTTTTGTGTTGTTCTTATTTACGAACGCTCATCGAATATAAATAAACACAAACAAAGAAAAACGAATAAAAACAAAAAGTCATGAACATAAACGAAAATTTGTCAGGCTTTAACACAAACTATCTGAACATATTTAATTATCAAACTTGTATGGTTGACATGCAGGTTATCGGGGGGGGGGGGGAGGGAGGTGTTGTCTGCAACAACCTTTTTCATTAAAGATTAGCTTGAAGAAATGGGGATCTATGAGGGGAGGTCTATCTACTAAGAACGTTATTAAGGTGTTTGCCAATTTTAATGGATATAGATTAGGAATTCAACGTAGCAGATGCAATCCATCAACTTGTGATAATATTAAGTCACAAGAATGTGAATTGTGAGGGTTATACACGTATTAGGTTAAGGTGGAGTTTTTGGCGAGAATAACATATTAGGGGCACTTGTCCACGTCTAACAAATGTCGCGCGAGCTTGATAATTCTGGTCAGTACACCTTACCACTTGTACACGTTGCATCCTCTTTAATTAGTTATTTGGGAGTTAAATCTCTTGTTAAATACGATATATTCATGGTAGATTGACTTGAACTATGTCTGTATTTACTACTCCACTTGTCAAATGAAGCAAGTGCTTCTGTTGTGTGCCGTAGGTCACCATTGATACCGGAATCAGGAGACGTCGAGCAGCCTGCCCAAGAGCACAGATTATACGAGGAGTATGTTCCACCTATGTGATGGAATATGATGTGCATTGCCACTTTTCTCGACTGCTTCCCTTTTTATTACTACATCAATTGCGATATCATCCTTTAAACTACATCACTATTTTAGTTGGTTCCATCATAACATATGACCACATCTTTATGTAGCCTTTTATTTCCTAGAAATTATCTCGTGTTCGGTAGATATATATAAAAAGCCTTAGTTGTAACTGTATCATTCATGTCTTGTTGTGTGCATTGTCATGAAGTTTGGTAGTTCTAAACTCCTCAAATATGATCTATATAGTTTCCATAATGTCGAATAGCAGGATCTTCACTTTGAGCTCTAGAGTGGGGCGTCGAGGTTATTTTCTGTAGAAGGTTCTTGAAAGTATGGGGTTTAAATTTTAATGTTGGCTTCCTAGGGTGCAGTCTTCTTTTATCTAACTCCACGTCCTTCTAATCAAAGTTCATACTTTGTTCATCGAATTTTCTTGCCAACCACTTTATAGGGAATGAAATTCTTCGGGCTCTAGTTAAACCTTATCACATGAGCTCTTCCCTTGGCATTAGCCGTAATATGGTATTAGGATCCAATGTATTCTTCCGTCTTCACATTTCTACCTTAGTTTGTTGCTCAGATCGTATTATCTTGAATTAGTGCATCTATAATCTCTTAACCATGTCTCCACCTGAGGACTATAACGTTGTTATCTTCACCATGGTCAATGCTAACACTTCAGCTTTTTGCTCTTTAAGATTACGAATCTACGCTTTCTCCTATAATACGATAATCGGAGATTCACCATATATGGTCGATCAAGGAATTATAGTAACCAAGAGAAGCACATAATGCTTGCAAAGAATGTTAATGGGTAATTAGGGAATTTCCAGTACTAAAGTCATTGGCCATCAAATGACATAAAGAAATGGAAGTTAAATATCATGATTCTAATGATTCTATCAAAATCCTGTTTATCAACTACATAGGTGACGTATGTATTATCGCCTTTATGGAATAAAAGGTTATGAGCAGGGTAGTTTATTTGGAGACATAGATTACTTTGTAGCATGGACGTGATGTCTTCAATGTTCTTGTTCATATGGAGCACTCATCATAGCAACCCATTCTTCAGTTTGCTGGAAGTTCAGTTAAAATGTTCGCTTTATGAGTCGTTGAAGTGAATTATACTTTATGCCTTGATGAAGAAACAACAAGCTTAAGGTGTAGGAGTAGAGATATATTTAAGGGACCATGGTTTTAGTCATTAATTGCACGTGATTGTTCTATGATGTTTTAAATTTGAGGGGTCGATTGAATAGAAAGGAGTGATCATTAGAGTTTTCAAACAAAGTCTTCATCATGTTACAACTCAGAAGAGGTTAATGAGTCCTATATAGTATAAGGAGGAAAGAGGATGAAACTTTGATGATGATACTTTAGATATGTGAAAGTGAGGTATAAGTGGGCTTTTGAACTTGAATACCCTCACATCAACTATTGCACGAAGGTATTAACTACATTATGGCGAGTCAGATGAGGGGGATATGAATAAACATCGCGATGTCATCCTTAGCGCTTTGCCACATGTCTGGTAGTTTTAGTTAATTAGCTGTACAATTTTGCACAGTAGGCATTACCAGAATTCACGCGCGCTTGTAAATTCACCGTTAATTTGGCCACCCGTAATCGTCAATTTACCTTGCAAGATCATTCTAGCCTGTACCCACCGTTAGTTCTTATTGTTTATGTTATATTGTTCATAGAATATTTCGATCTATGTATGTTCCTAACACCTGATTGATCCCTAAACATTAAACTAATAATCAAAGCCAAGTAATATAACAATATGGCACTTTAAACTCTAAAGCAGGCTAAGTCATAAAGCCCAAATGAAAGTGTAAGCCATACTGCTAAAATAATACCTTTACAAGATAAGTTGTGTGTGCAAGCAACAATAGCCGGAATGGGTAGGGTCGTATTATACACATAAGCACACACCTAACAAAGTGTTATTCCCGTCAAACAGTTACACTCTCAACAAGCCAAGCATGAAGTGTCTCATAAGTTGTACTTAAGCATTCCTTAATACCTATCATAAGCAGTATCGTAGTATAGTAATGTTGGAGCCTTAGTAGTAAAGTCCCTAGGGTGTTTAGGTTAAAGCCTAGGATTTCTTAGGAAACCTAATTCGCTAAAACCTTTGGATCTGATACCAATCTATCACACCCTAAATAAATGGGCTAGTCGTGACGACTGAATGTCCACAAAAATAGTGGAAACCATGTACGTAATGAAATGAGCCTTTGGTTTACTCATATAATTATAAAATAAGTACAATGTTTTACAACTTGACATGTGTCTAACTAAATCATAGGCAAAGACCATAGGTTATTATTGTCTATTCATCATAGTCGTTATCTTGATGGCTCGTTTAAGGTCTTGTACAGTTCTTCTAAAGTGAGTCTTCTATGGGAAATCAACCATGTTCTTAAATTTGTAAATCCAATGCTTAGGGAGTGTAATCAAGACTCCCCATTATAATCAGATAAATACCTAAAATACATACTCAAAACCTGTCAACATAAAGTTGGTGAGCCCAGCTCAAGTTTTCATGTAATAATTTATGATACAACGATTATTGAATCTCAATGGGGGGTTCCCTGCATGAAGGGCCCATTGTGTGCGGGGGATTTCCCAAATAGTACTATCTACAAATTACGCGGCTCCTAATGGAGTTAATGATTGTGCCCCGTTCACGGACAAGAGCTTGCATGACAAAATGATAACCAACATGTATGTATTTCACCTTAAAAGTTTTAAAGTAAATATGGGTTCATGAGACTCACCTGTGTTCTCTTGTATGCTTAACCTATACTAATACCGTGGCTTCCTATATTGAGTGCACAATCCTCATGTTGACCTAATTTACAATTATTTATAAGTATATAATTTAAGGATATAATATTTGTCAACATTATCGAGATGTGGTTGAGCTCTTCTTATATTTTAAGTCTTATTATAGCTAACTTATGAGTCTAGGTTTAGGGCTCGTTTTAATGTTGTTTAATTGGTGATTTTAAGGCGGGTGATCTTGGTGTCACTCTAAGGAATAACACTGCTTATAACACCTTATTTGCTTATGTTAAGATTTTTCAATTTCCTTAACCTACACCTTAGTAGTAATAGTATTACTATTTATAGTATCAATGGTTAATAGAAATAGGGTCCTAATAGGGACACCGCATGGGTTTTTGGGGGTGGGCCGGTTCAAACGGTCACGGTTAGGTCTTGCGGTCACATTTTGGCACCTAACCGTGACCGCATGGGCTTGCTGTCACGGTTTGGGGTGGTAGTCCCCGTGACCGCATGGTCTTGCTGTCACGGTTTGGGGTGGTAGTCCCCGTGACCTCGTGACAACAAAATGACAAAATGACAAAATGGGCTGTTAAAGTTGAAAAGCGGTCACCAAACCGTCACGTGGAGGCCAAACCATGACCTCTAGGGTACAAGGTCTCAGTTTAAGGTACAACGTAGACGTGATTTTGACAAAAGGCCGGGATTCCCGGCACAAACCGTCACGTGGAGGCCAAACCGTGACGGTTTGTGCCCCAGAATTTCACCTTAAATACCTTTCAACTTAGAACAATCGACATATCCATTTCCAAACTTCCGTTTTGCAATTTCATAATCCAAATTTTCAGTTTTTAATCGACCTTGGATTTTGAGCTTTCATTCATCCAACACTCGAGATTTTTCAGCCTTCGTCATTCCAAAACGCGTTAATTCGAAAACAATGTCGGGTTCGGGAGATCATTATCAAAAGCCAAAGCTTCCAGATTTGAATGAGGTGCCACATATCGAAGATTCGAACCAGGTTGAACTAGTATATGTTTTATTATAACTTATTATTTGAAATATCTAATCATTATCTTTTTTAGGAATATTACGTATACGGGAGTCACCCTCCGTGGGGGGAGGAGGAAACCAACCCGTCGAACACATTTGCTCAGGAGGCGTACAACTCTTTATTTGGACCGACAGGTTACGGTGAAGGGTACAGATATCCCCCTTGCAATTCTTACGGGCATGCCCCGAACACGTACCACTCACAAACAAAGCTGGATTACGGACATCCCCCGTACCAGTCAGAACTAGAAATTACACATGTGTCGGATACTTTTAATGGGAATGACACAGATGAGAGTGACGGTTCGGTTCACCTCAAAGAAAACCATGGGGATACCGCGGAGCATGATGGGGATGAGGATCGGATAAGAAAGGCTACGGTTTCTTATAAAACCAATCAAGTACGAAGAGTTTTTATTCTTTTGTTTATTTTATTTTTTTATTTGTTTTATATATTGTTTTTTAATGTCTAGCTTTATTATTTTTTCAGTATTTTGATTCTCGTGAGGACTTGGAGAAGTGGGCTAAAACGAGAGGACGCGAGCATGGGTGCGTCATTGTGGTGGGTCGGTCACGAAAAAAGGATGTGGAACTAATATGCAATCGTAGTGGTGAACCTAAATTTGCTGGCACAAGTAGACATACTAGGAGCATAAAGAAAGGATGTCCCTTTAAACTCATAGGGAAGTACGTAGGAAAGAGTGACAGTTGGATGTTAGAGGTGAGAAACGAGACGCACAACCACGATCCTGTTGTGTACGAGGAGGGCCACGCATCTTAGGAAGATGACCGCCGAAGAAATTGATCTTGTCGAGAAATTACACAAGCAGCACGTGCGGCCACGACATATCCATTCAGCCGTAAGGGAGCAGTTTCCCCACAGCCTCTGTGTTGTTCAAGACATATACAATCTGACGTCAAAGTTTAGGGCTGAGGGGAGAGAAGGCATCACACCAATGCAGGAACTTGAAAACCTGCTACAATCTAAAGAGTTCGTGTATGAAACACGAACGAATGCAACTACTAAGGCCGTGGAAGATGTTTTCTTTTGTCATCCTACTTCGTATAAAATGTGGCGCGCATTCCCGCACGTGATGTTGATAGACACGACGTACAAGACCAACATGTACAACATTCCGTTTGTTCAGGTTATTGGCGTTACGTCGACGTCGAAGTCGTTTTGTATCGCGCATGCATTAATATCGAGGGAACGGCAAGACAACTTCACATGGGTACTGGAGCAGATCAGAGATATGCTCGATGGGTGTGTGGAGCCCGCGTTATTGTCACAGACAAGGACCTGGCCCTGATGAGTACGTGTGACACAGTGTTCCCGAGTGCTACTAAAAACCTATGCAGGTGGCACGTTCGGGAGAATATCAAAAGACGGTGGAATATCCTTTTCAAAACCGACATGTGGAAGGATTTTTCATACTGGTGGAAGACCTTGTGTTCGTCTCCACAGAGGCAATGTACGATTACAATTGCAGGAAGATGGAAGAAAAGTTAAATGAAGATGGTAAAAGTGGTAAGAATTTCATATTTATTTTTACTCTAACAATTTATTTGTTCATTTTCTAAAATTTGTTATTTTCTTTCAGAGGTATGAGAATATATTTGGAATAATTGGTTGGTGCCGTACAAAGAGAAAATTGTTACTTGTTGGATGTACGACCGCCTTAACTTTGGTGAATTTACAA
Source organism: Flaveria linearis (assembly GCA_024085815.1). NCBI lineage: Eukaryota > Viridiplantae > Streptophyta > Magnoliopsida > Asterales > Asteraceae > Flaveria > Flaveria linearis. The sequence goes on from CM044005.1 coordinate 45,473,183, forward strand.
CTAATCGGGTTGAGGGCCAACATGCCAACTTCAAGAGTTACCTCACAGGGACCAACAATATGTTGCACACACTTGTTGGATATGTTTGTGACCTCGTGCGCGGCCAGGAGATTGAAATTTATAAAACATTCGAGGTGTCCCGTGTGAAAATTAAAAAAGACCATCGCCTGTCATTGTTTACAAGATTACATTATAAAGTACCAACTTTTTGCCTTAGCCTCCTTGAATCAGAGTTGACGAAAATGGAAATGATTCAGGAGTCTGGGGGTTCATGTGGACACCGGTTGTTCACGTCCATGGGCTTGCCATGTGCTTGTCGTTTAAGATACACGTCCGAGAAGGTTATATTTTTCTTAAGACATTTTTTTACTGTTGTCACATGATTGCATATTTTTCACTAATAATTTAACCTTTAAATCCAGTCACAAGTATTCCACTCGATGCGGTAGATCCACGCTGGAGGAAGCTTGATTTCGAGCCAGCATACGTCGCGCCGCCTGAACCCGACTACGATGTGAAATTTGATGACTTGAAACAAAAGGTTATGTCGTCTCCCAATCCTCAAGTAAAGAAAAAATTGTTTAACAAAGTATTTGACTCTTTGTTTAAGAGTAAGTCAAAACTTAAAGAACCTGAGGTGCGTCATGACCGACGTGGTCGTCCAAATATTAAGGAGCAACAAAGAAGAGCGGACTCCAATACATCACAGTATGAGGCTGCTAGACACAGCTCCTATACTTCCTCGCAACAAACTATGCCTGACCCGGCGAGGCATAGCTCATATACCCCTCAGTTTAAAATGCCCAATGACCGTTCTAATAAGGCAAAGACTGCTTCAAATGTATCGATTACGGGAGCTGCCCTAGGGTTTCCTTTAATATTGAAACCAAAGGACGTGATAAAAGTTATGAAGTTTAAGGATCAGTTGCCCCAATGGATTCACCGGTACGTTTCGACTATAAAAGATGTGCGGCCTGATGGTAACTGTGGTTTTCGGGCGATCGTGGTGGCTTTAGGGAGAAAGAAAAATGAATGGGAATGGGTTAGGCGTCAAATGTTGTCGGAGATGGACACAAACATGGGGTATTGGCAGAGCAATTTGAACCGTGAGATGCCTGGCTATTATGATTCTGTTCGTAATAGCTTAAATTGGTTGGCACGACTAAACCCGCACCCGATACCCATTGGCTAACTTTTTCGGCCTATGGACTCGTAATTGCGGAAACATTCAACTGTATTGTGCATCTTATTTCTTCATTTGGCAGCCAGACATGGTTCCCGCTGAGAACAGCCCCAGAGCCATTATTCACTATCCAGTTGTCGCACTTGCTCATATTAACGAAGCTCACTTTATTTGCATACAATTGGAAGGGGATTACCCGATGCCCAGTGTGAGCTATCATTGGCCGAGATATGCATATCAAGAAGCACTAGAATGGCAAAATATGTATGAGGATCGTTTAAATAATTACGTTAGAATAATGGATCGTCATAGAGGCACCAATGTCTCCTGTAAGTTATCATTATCCGATACTTCATCATATTAAAGAAGATCCCTTTATTTGATGATGATGATGATGATGATGATGATGATGATGATGATGATGATGATGATGATAATAGTAATAATAATAACTAGTTAATTAGCGCCGCGCGATGCCGCGGCAATGCTATTTTATGAATTTTTATGTTAGGCTGTTTGATAAAAGTTGTAAACAGTAGATTTCTAGATTCCAAACATTACATTTTTGGCATGAGACAGACTATACAAAAGGTTTAAAATGTGCAGCTGGTTGTCTAGTTTGTTACATCAAAAATCCGACGTTGAACGGTATTGTCCATTGGGTGTCTTGCAAAATGAGGTCATGCTTGTGGAAGTCCTATCTTGCAAAATGAGATCACTTCTAGTGGAAGTCCTTCATTACAAAATTCAAGACCTAATTTTTTACCTTTCTTGGCCTTTGCAGTTGATTCAGGATTTCAGAGAGGGTTTTAAGGTTTGACTCAGCATCTTTGTTCCTAGTTGGAAGAGAGGCTACTTCAAATGGAGGTAGGTTTGAACCTGATTTTCATCATAAAGGGGTAGAGGTAGTCACAACTTGTACCATAGCTGATTAAAGATATAATGTCTGTAATACCTCTGAATTAGGGCTGGAAGCTCAGGTATGCATGGATTAAGGTAAACCTCGGTTGCAGAAGTGGAAGCAAGTTGTAAGGCACCTGCGTACAATAAAATCTTGAAGTTAATCATTGTATTTCTCCTTTTTTTGCAGCAGTAAAAGTTATAGGCAACCAATAGTTTGTTGATGATTATTGAACACGAAAATCGTTCATTATTATGTAAAAAAAGCCACTTAAAGGTGTCGTATAGAGACGCGTGCGACTAAGCTTTAAGGCAGACATGTTTCTTGTATTTTGATATAAACCCTTGGAACTAAAATGTATTTTACTTATATATTACATATTCATACATTGTTTAATTTAGATCATCATGAATAAGAAGCTTTAACATACCAAAATTATATTAACGTCCTTTAAAAATATATATTTTAAGTTTTATAATGTTAGTCTTTTTAAAGGGCATGTTTTGAAACATAAAAATCTTTGAATGTCCAAAATTACGACGAATCGAGTTGGATTGACGGTTGACTACAAATACGTGTTGTCTAATCTTCAAATAATTTGCAAATAGTTACCGCATCAATAATGATAACTAAGGATTCTAACAAAGCTATCAAATTAGGCTTATGATGGAAGGATGAACTGCATGCTTTTTTTGAGGTTATTAATGACTGAAATTGTTGTTTGGTTCATCCTGTTTGTATCTAGTGGAATGAAAGACAAAACTTATATAGGAGTTGAAGGTTTGAAAGACGGAGGCACTGGCAAAATGTAGTAGGACTTTTGATACTAAGGAGTGAAAAATAAGATGCATTAATAGATGCGAAATGAAGATTTAATGAGATTTAATGGATGCGAAATAGTATGATTTTGGATGCGATACCTCCAAACTTTGAAACTTTTAAAGATGTTACTGCGATAATTGCTGGATCTGGATCACTTTCAGCTGCAGATTGATTGAAACCTCTCGCTATTTCTTCCCATAACGCAACATCGATGAGCTTGCCACTGCATAGGCACACATACACAATAACTATTCTGGTAAACAACATAACATTATACATAAAATTGTAGTTGTACCTTTCATGTTGTAGTCGCACACGTAATGGACCTTTTCTTGTCTGGCCTGCTATTCTTTCGCACTAATGAAACGTCCAATAAAATCTGAAATTGCATTAGAATATGAGAATCTTTTTAGTTGTTAGAGGCGTCTATAGTAAACACAAACCTGTAAGCAATTTGTTATTGGCTAGCAGCCGTGTGTGCAAACAAAAACTGAACACATTGCAAGAAATAAACAACATGATGCAAGTAACAAAAAGCAGAAAAAACAACAGCAGACTCACCAAAACCATCTAACTATTTATAAGAAGCCCATACAATGCTTCCACATTTTGATCAACCAAATGATCACACTATAATAGAAGGCATATGTGCCATTAGAACATACCATCCCAAATTTCACATGAACAGACATGCCACTGTTTGACCTTTATTATTCTAAATTTTAGTAAAGTTTTGACACCCACATTTAATCTTTTGACACATACAACAAATCTTTGGCATTTGATCTTCATTCTACAAATGTCCCTAAAAATTAAAGCGCCTGTATCAATTTTGAAGCAAATGCCAATTCAGTTGACTTAAATAGTCAAACCAAACTCCTTATAGCCTAAATCCACTAAATGTTAAGCACGAATAACAAATTCAACACTAGATTACTAACATCTGCTATTAGAAAACCCAAACTGAACTTCAAATTCAACTACGAATCACTACGAGCCCCAATTTCCAAACTACTAATCCCGTGCAATTTCGCATCAGATTCACAAAATCAATCAATCAACAACACGATCACATAACACTATAACAGAACTTACAATTAGATCCAGAAGCAAGGCGCGAAAGCTGCCGATGATCAAACCGAAGTTTCTTCCGATTCCACAGCGGCAAATCGAAGCAACCGGAGACTGCAAACATTATGATTTCAGCTACAACCATTAACGGTGTAAATGCAACACAAATTTTGTCTTACCTAACCTAAAATAAAGCCAAAAACCCTAATTGCAAGTGTGCAGTAAAACCCTTAAAGAGCTTAAAACCTAAGGAGGAAAATCGGAGGCTAAGATCGGAGGGGGACGATGGCAGAAATCAAGAACTCAAAGGGTCATTTCTGGCTCAATTTCAACGTCAGTTCAAGAGTCAAGAATCAAGGTTTCAAGATCCAACATCAAAGTAAACTTGGGTGTGTAAGGTTTGCATATTTGGTACAAAATTCAAACTTTGAAGGGCAAGAAACAGAAACCCAAAGAAGGAAAAAAAACTCAAATCAAGAACTCACCCAAACATGCATGAGCTAAAATCGAAACACATCAAACGAAAATGAAAGCCACGGGCAGGAAGAACCACCACCGAAAGGGAGCGACGAAAAAAGGCAAGAATTTCAAAAATGCATACCTTTGATGACCTATGTTCCTGACCAGCAAGCGGAAGATAAGAAGAACCATTTGTGGAGGTGGCCATGTGGCGAAGAATTGAGTCGCCGGAGTGTGTCGCTGGAGATGGTGAGGTGTGCATCGGAGATGGGAGGAGGTTTAGGGCTCGGAGAAGAGGGATCCGTTTTGTGTGCACTGTGGCCACCGACAAAGGGAATAAATTGAATAGAAATAATAGTAATATTAATAATATTAGTCATAATAATAATAATAATAATAATAATAATAATAATAATAATAATAATTAATAATAATAATAATAGTAATAGTAATAATAATAATAATAATAAATAATAATAATAATAATAATAATAATATAGTAATAATATAATAATAATAATAATATAATAATAATAATATAATAATAATATTAATAATAATAGTAATAACAAAAAAAAGCAATAAATCAAATAGGAAGATAAACTCTCATGGTTTGACCAAACCGTGACAGTTAGGGTTACTCAACGGTCACGGTTAGGGCTAACCGTGACCGCTTACCGGGCGCATGTCCACTGTTCGGGCGCATTGTTCGCTATTTTTTATAAAAAATATTTACTCAGAAAAAATTTCAAAAAATCAGGCAAAAGGTCACGGTTAGGGCAAACCGTGACCTTTTGCCTAATTTTTAAATTTTCAAAATAAAAAATTTTATAAAAAGCACCTCACTAAACCGGTGGTAGTGGGTTTCGAGCCCCACCACTCCCCTATTGCCCTACCGTCTTAACCGGTCGGGACGGGAGTGGTCGCTGAAAGGTTTAGAAAACAATTACTTTTAAACTAAATTAGACCAAAAGGTCACGGTTTGGGCAAACCGTGACCCCTTTGTTCACATGTGGCGTTATGGAATGAAGCTGTCACAGTTGTTGACACAAAGTGTCACGTGGTGACCTAACGTCACACCTTGTTTGTATAAGAGGTCACGGTTTGGTCTACCGTGACCTTTTGGGGTTCCCTAAAACCCACACATTAACCGTTTATGATCATTTACGTACATCGAATCCGATATTTTTTTCATGAACATGCACACACATCAACATATATATACAATAAGAACAAATACACTTCGTAAACGTACATACAAACATGCGTACGTGAACAAACCGTGACGTTTTAATGATACCCTAAACAATCTTATCGGGAACACATCAACATATATACACCTTATGTTTTGTATGTATGTATGTATGAATGTATGTATGTATGTATGTATGTATGTATGTATGTATGTATGTATGTATGTATGTATACACCTTATGTTTTGTATGTATGTATGTATGAATGTATGTATGTATGTATGTATGTATGTGTGTATGTATGTGTGTATGTATGTGTGTATGTATGTATGTGTGTATGTATGTGTGTATGTATGTGTGTATGTATGTGTGGTATGTGTGTATGTGTGCGTGTATGTATGTGTGTATGTATGTATGTATGTGTGTATGTATGCATGTATGTCTGTATGTATGTATGTATGTATGTATGTGTGTATGTATGTATGTATGTCTGTATGTATGTATGCATGTATGTATGTATGTATGTGTGTATGTATGTGTGTTGTGTGTATGTATGTGTGTGTGTATGTATATATGTATGTGTGTATTTATGTATGTGTGTGTGTATGTATGTATGTATGTATGTATGTATGTCTGTATGTCTGTAGTATGTATGTATGTATGTGTGTATGTGTGTATGTGTGTATGTGTGTATGTGTGTATGTGTGTATGTGTGTATGTGTGTATGTGTGTATGTGTGTATGTGTGTATGTGTGTATGTGTGTATGTGTGTATGTGTGTATGTATGTATGTGTGTGTGTATGTGTGTATGTGTGTATGTGTGTATGTATGTATGTATGTATGTATTAATACTATAAGTAGTAATATTAGTAATAATAATAATAATAATATTAATATATTAGTATAATAATAATAATAATAATAATAATAATAATATTAGTAATAATATTAGTAAATAATAATAATAATAATAATAATAATTAATATTAATAATATTAGTAACGAAAATTATAATAATAATAATATAATAATAATAATAATAATAATAATAATAATAATAATATAATAATAATAATAATAGTAATAATAATAATAATATTACAAAAAAAACCAAGAGGTCACGTGGAGGCCAAACCGTGACCTCTTGAGATATTTTTTGAATCTGACTTCTCCTCGATTAGTGCACCTGCCACTCGAGTACCATGTGTGTAAGAGGTCACGTGGAGGCAAACCGTGACCTCTTCTGCCTAAGATGTCACGTGGAGGCCAAACCGTGACCTCGAAGGTACTGGTGTCTTCTTCAACCGTTTGACACCCCATTTCCACAAACACAACCACAAACACAACCACAAACCCACAACCACAAACACAACCACCGCCGCTCACCACCACCACAACCACCGCCGCTCACAACCACCGCCGCTCACCACCACCGCCGCTCAACACCACCGCCGCTCAACCGTTCGAGGCCAACGTCACCGCGAGCCCTCCCCGTGACACATTCATCTTCCACCACCACGCCGCACCACCACCGGTGTTCACCACCACTGCTGCTCACCACCATCGCCGCTGACCACCATCGCCGCTGACTACCATCGCCGCTCACCACCCCCACCGGTCACACAACCGTCGCTGCACACCACCACCGCCGCTGCACCACCGCGTTTTCGGTACGTAATTTACAGGTTTAAACCATAGATTTGATAGTTTTTCTCAAGTAGATTTGATAGTTTTCCCAAATAGATTTGATAGGTTTTCCAAATAGATTTGATAGGTTTTCCCGAATAGATTTGATAGGTTTTACCAAATAGATTTGATAGGTTTTCTCAAATAGATTGATAGGTTTTACCAAATAGATTTGATAGGTTTTGTCAAATAGATTTGATAGGTTTTCCCAAATATATTTGATAGGTTTCCCTTATAGATTTGATAGATTTCCTGTATGTGTAACGTAGTTTGTCGACGGTTTATTATTATTATTAGAAATAATAATAATAATAATAGTTATAATAGTAATAGTAATAATAGAAATTAATAATATTAGTAATAATAATAATAATAATAATAATAATAATAATAATAATATAATAATAAAATAATAATAATAATAATAGTAACAATAATAGTAATAATAATAATAATAATAATAATAATAATAATATTAGTATTAGTAATATATTAATAATAATAATATTAGTATAATAATAATAATAATAATATTAGTATAAAATAATAATAATAATAATAATAATAAATAATAATAATAATAATAATATTAGTATAATAATAATAATAACAAATAATAATAATAATAAATAATAATAATAATAATATTAGATAATAATAATAATAATAATAGTATAATAATAATAATAACAATAATAATAATAAAATAATAATAATAATAATAATAATAATATTATATAATAAAATAATAATAATAATAATAATAATAATAATAATAATAATAATAACCGTCAACCATTAATTTTATAAACATTGTAAATAATGATAAATACGTTTTTTTTTCGCAGGTATGGATGCCGACGATGCTTTTATCCCCGGCATTGATGGACTGCCCGACGCTGCGTTCGAGCAGGGGACTACACCCTACGAGCGGTTCAGGGCCCTGAGAGCACGTGTGCCAGCACCGGGGACCATCTGTCGGATGACTTCTTATAGCTCGTTGGAGAGCGCGACCGGTTTTTGGAGATCATCGGCGAGGACGGCCCGTGGGAGCAGCTGTTCTGGATGACCGACGATGCCCCAACGAGAGCTCACCGTGGAGTTATACTGCACATTCACGTTCCGTCCACGTGACCAGGGACTTGCAGAGCTGGACGAGGACGACATAGCGGACGGTCGTGCGCCGCGAGGTGCTTTCCAGTTGTTCAGGGTCCTCACCGCATGTCACTTAGGCGGTTCGCTGTCGTCAGCTGCCTTACCGGAGGAGGAGACCCGACAGCCGATGTACACCACCGCCTTGATCCGCGGGCCAGACGACTCCGATCAAGTCTGGTGGCCTGCGATAGGCGACGGACCATACGACGGTGATACGAGGTCCTCTTATATACGAGACCCTTTGTATAGATCATTCACCGACTCATCGCCACGTCCGTCGCTGGTCGTGGGGCTGGGACCGACAGGGTCAACGCCGCCGACCTTTTTTTTCTTCGGTGTGTACTCACACACCGACACTGCCACCTCGCGCACGCCCTCGCTGATTATTTTGCTAGTTATTATCATCGGCAGTCGCGAGGGGCGTTAGTGGGTGGGAACATCGTTTCCCGGATCGCTCGGGGCTTGGGGTACGCACATGCCATGTCCCAGCTCCGCTACCTCCGACTCCTGTGCGCATGGCCGGCCGGAGCACCGCTACTGGGATGAGGATAGTTCGGAGGTTCCCCAACGGCACGTGGCACCTCCTCACCAGATACCAAGAGCTCGTGCCATGGGTGCCGAGCCGTTGGTGGACCCACCCGAGCTGGCGGGGGCTGAGGTCCACCTTCAGGACGCCCACGAGGCCCTTGGCGGCGGGAGGATCAGCCCATTCCCCCGCCGCACGACCAGGACCCGCCCCAGCATCCCCAGCACGTGTACCACGCCGTGCGATTGCCTGCTCATGTTCTTGATATGATTCAGGACACACGAGACAGGGTCGCGAGGCTGGAGGATACGACCGCGAGGCTGCATGATACGACCGCGAGGCTGGAGGATACGACCGCGAGGCTGCATGATATGATGGACTAGGTCATCCAGCACATGGTCGCGGACTATACCGCCTGGGTACGTCATTATTGTCACAACCACCGAGGCGGTTAGACCATGACGGTGCTGGCCCATCTGGCGTGGGCGGGTCTGGTCAGGGCAGCGATCCGGGGATGATGGATTAGATAGATATTTTGTTTGTATTTTATTTCTTTTGTATGTAAAAACCGTTGTATATATATATGTGCAGTTTCAGTTATGATGATTTGTATATTTGGTTGTGTTTGTTTGGTTGTGTTTCTTTGTTTGTTTGTTTATATTTGCAATGTTGATAATGTTAATTGTATATGTTTGATAGCAACTGATTTTTACGATTAGGTTAACCATGTGATAAAATAACAACCAACTGTTTAAAAAATAATTAAACGCAAAAATTACTTGTAATATGACCATGAATTGCAGCAGCAGGGAAACCGACCCTGCATAACCAGTTTTCCAAAGAATCTGCGCTGCGTTTTGTCTCCACAAAGATTAAAGTCAACGCGTTCTGAATCAAGATTAAGATAACAGATTACAAAGACTAATTAAGCAGATTAGAAAAAAAAGATGAACTGAATCGCACGTTTGTTAATGATTAAAACCATAAAATAGTGTTTGTTAATGATTTTAAAAGTATATAAACCTGAGGATAAATCGGTGCACCACCATATGCAACAGCAACTTTCACACCAGTTTCATAGTAGAATTTCTTAGCTTCTTCAAATATCTAACGAAATAATACAGATCATAAGAACAATAGTTATATTATATATTCACGAAAAGATAGAAATGATGTGACGGTGAAACTAGTAATCGATAATCAATCATCATTTGTACAAACTAATAAACCATGATGACGTCAGAAAAAGGTAGACCACACCACCGGACCATGGTGCAAGATCCTAGTGCCACAACCCTACCTCTCCCCCCAACCATCCTTCTCACACTACTTCTACTAGCTAATAACTAATGTGAGTACGTTAATAAAACTAAAAGTAATAAAGTACCTGGATTCTAGCACGGCTAACATCCGCAATCTTTTTGCTTTGAAACAAATCCCAATGTTTTTCTTTAACCGACGTATGAAACTTCCAAGCTGCTTCAGATGTTGTAAAGTTCACAAACACATATCCGGCATTCAAACCATGCCTGTACGTATATATCAACGTCAAAACTTAGCTTATATATATATATATATATACATGTAGTATTTACACCATAAAAATTAATAATAATATTATTCAGATAGATACCAACTTGAAATCAATCGGAAGATACACGAAATCAAACTCCAATCGAACGGTGTTCCCGCCTTTTCATTCTCAAGTTTACAGTGATAAAATTAAAATAAAAAAACAATGTTTAATGCTTAAAAAAATAAAAAAAATAAAAGCAATATGTCTGTTTGGCCAAACCGTGACATATAGCCCCCCCTGCGCACAATCACTTTCCCATAATTACATACCCAATCATTGACTACGGATCCCCAGATATAACTGTCACGGTTAGGGCAAACGTGACAGTTAGGTCTCACACCTGACCAAGCGGTCACGGGGAGACCTAACCGTGACCGCTTGGGTCGGTTTCTCCAGGAAAAGGCGGTGCGCCTAAAATTTCCGTAGAAATATCCTAATAACAGTTCATACGTAATGAGGTTATTGATGGTTGCAATAATAATATCATTAGGTTGAATTACATCTATGTTCAACAGTAGTAATAGTGTTATTCATTATTTATGCTACATACCTATAAATATACATATATGCATATATATACATATAGTGACATTATTGGCAATCTTTGCAATGTAATGGGCGCATCATCAAAGTCTTAAGAGTAATATTAATTTGTATAAATTTTGAGAGTACTATTTGCGATAGTTGTTCACAAGAACAAATATATTTGCTAATGACAAAATACTTTTAATAATCGTGATAGTGTAGATCCAAGAGAAAATGTACAAATGTTAATGTTAATGATGGGGTTTTAGCATGTTTATCAAAGTTTCATACAACTTGTTTATATGAAAAACGCAGCGGAATATATGTTTTAAAAACATGTTATCAAATTAATTGTTAAACCATTTTAACAAACAACCCCAACCCATGGATCTTTATACAATGCATACAATAATGAAATATAAGATGGACAAGATTCTACAACCTTTGTAGCTTCCTTAAAACCGAAAATAAGAAGTGAAGATGATGATGTTTGTGGCTAAAACTTCAATGGAGAAGTTCTCAAGAGGTTGTACCCCAAGCTTGTACAAACACCTTGCTTTGCTAGGCTTTGAACACCACCTTGTATTCCCCTCTTTCTTGTGTGAATCTTCAGCCAAGAACCTTTCCTTTTGAAGCTGAAAATTCGTTTGTATGAAGCTGAAAATCAGTTTGTATGAAGCTGAAAATCAGTTTCTTCTCTTCAAAAAACCGTGAGTTGAGAAGAAGAAAGAGAGATATGAGAGAACTTGTGTTTTGTGGTGTAGAGAATGTTTTGAAAGGTGAGATGTCTTCTTAATGCATGCACTTGGGACATGCAAAAGAGATTCCCACTAGCAAAAACATGGGGAGCCGTAAGCCTCCCATTTGACCCCCATATTTTCAAAATTTTTATAAAACCTTTTATAAAACCATTCTCTTTCTTTCACCTTTTATAAAATTAACCCACCTTAATTTTATAACACATACAAATTGTCATTTGTCATAGTTTAATTAATTTTAAACAATGAACAAGTAATCCCTCATGAACAAATTAACATTTAATGATGTTCATATACAAAAGTAATAATTTAGAAAATCCAATTTTCTAAATTGGTGTCACTACTTACTTGTATGATTTTATCAACAAATAAATTATCTTTCGGTGTTTGTTTGGCTTGTTATTGGGTATGACCCGACTTGGATCATATCACACTAGCCACATCAATTTAATATGTATCTTGGGCAGATCAATTCTTTCAATCTCCCACTTGCACAAGATTCATAGAAAATTGATGCAAGCAGCAAATAACGCCTAGCAACGGTTTGCTACCCCTAATGTATATGACTAAGTGCCATTCAATAACATCATCCCTTCCAAGTACCTTTCTTGAATATGATTTAGGTGAATTAATCATCTATCCTTTTGTTGCAGATGTCATGTTAAATCCAAGAGACACAGAATTGTCATTCTCTGATGATTTAACTTTAACAGGCCTTAGACATCTTACTCTCAACGAATAAGAGGAACAAATTCCATCTTGACTACATACGTCTCTCACAATCACCTCATATCATACCTGAACTCAGCCTTATGTACTGCCAATTTTTCAGAACACAAAGTGCTAAGTCAAAGTACAATACTTGGTGAATATCAAGACCCAATATGTATCTCAGGTCTGAGGATACAATGATATCCGCCTTTACTCAATATCTCTTATGACTAATCACAAAGATTCCATGCAGAAATAATTGAGAGCGGGTCAGTCCAATATCTATATCCCATAGATATCAATGAACCTTGGCAGCAAACTCTTGCTCTATATTCATACCTTATGAATATCAACCAATCCAATTTCATTATAGTCTTACATTCATAATTGTTCCCACAAGTATGATCGACTACGGACATTTAGAATAACTTATTTATTCACGGATTTAAAAATGCTAAAATAGAAGAACAAATGATAATAATTATCATATAATTAAGTCAAATAACATAAGTTCTAATATCTAAATACTAAATACAACATCAAACCCAGTCACTTGAATATCTAAGTCCCATGGCACAAGCATGGCCTTATGTTTTGCCCTTTCAAGGAGCTTTGTGAGTGGATCCGCAATGTTTTTATCAGTGTGGACTTTGCGAATACATATCTTTCCTTTTTCAACTTCATCCCTTATGTAGTTGAATCTCCGTTCAATGTGCCGAGTCTTTTGATGAGCACGAGGTTCCTTGATTTGAGCAATCGCACCCTCGTTGTCACAAAAGATCTCTAGGGGATCCTGAATGGAGGGGACTACCCCTAGATCGGCTATGAATTTCTTCAGCCATGCAGCTTCCTGTGCTGCCATTGAAGCGGCGACGTATTCAGACTCTGTAGTGGACAATGCTACGACTTCTTGCTTTGAGCTTTTCCAAGAAACAGCTCCGCCATTCAGAATAAAGATGTACCCTGATTGAGATCGTGAATCATCTCGATCGGTTTGGAAACTCGCGTCTGTGTAACCTTTTACTACGAGTTCTTCTTCACCAGACCCGTAGATCAAGAACATATCCTTGGTCCTCCTTAGGTACTTCAGAATGTTCTTGACAGCCATCCAATGACTATCACCAGGATTTTGCTGGTATCTACTTGTCATGCTTAAAGCGCATGACACGTCTGGTCTAGTGCATATCATTGCATACATGATGGATCCTATAGCAGATGCATATGGGATTGCCTTCATTCTATTTTGCTCCTCCTTTGAGCTTGGACATTGAGTCGTACTCAATATTGTCCCTCTTTGAATAGGTACACTACCTTTCTTAGAGTTTTCCATCTTGAACCTTTTCAAGATTTTGTCAATGTATGCACTTTGATTCAAACCAATCAGCCGCCTTGATCTATCCCTATAGATCTTTATTCCCAGAATATAGGCAGCTTCACCAAGATCCTTGATAGAAAAACAACTTCCAAGCCAGGTTTTTACACCTTCCAAGGTTGGAATGTCGTTTCCAAATAGTAGTATGTCATCAACATACAATACTAGGAAGGTTATTATGCTCCCACTAGCCTTTTTGTACACACAAGCCTCATCAGCGTTTTGATGAAGCCAAATTTCTTTATCTCCTCATCAAAACGGTGATTCCAGCTTCTCGATGCTTGCTTCAATCCATAGATTGATTTCTTTAACTTGCATACTTTATCAGGATGTTTTGGATCGACAAAACCTTCAGGCTGAACCATATAGACATCTTCCTCAAGATATCCATTTAGGAAAGCGGTTTTGACATCCATTTGCCAAATCTCATAGTCATAATGGGCAGCTATGGCAAACAGTATCCTTATAGACTTTAGCATTGCAACAGGTGAGAAGGTTTCATCATAATCAACCCCTTGAGTTTGAGTGAAACCCTTTGCTACAAGTCTAGCTTTGTAAGTATCCAAGTTTCCATGCATATCGGTTTTCTTCTTGAAAACCCACTTACTTCCAACTACTTTGGAATTAAGAGGTGGTACGACAAGTTCCCAAACTTGATTATCATACATGGATTGCATCTCAACGTTCATGGCTTCAAGCCATTTGTCACAATCCAAATTGGACACTGCATCATGATATGTGGTTGGTTCATCTGAATCTACCACGTAGCATCCATCCATGAAAAATCCGTATCTTTCAGGTGGATTACTAGTTCTACCACTTCTGCGAACGTTTTGTGTGTATTGATCAACCGCTTGATCATTCTCAACATCCTCATGTTGAGTGCTAGTTTCAACCAAACGTGCATCGGGCTGTGAATCTTGATCCTCCTCAAGATCCACTGTTCTACTGCTAGTTCCTTCCAAAAGGAACTTTGTTTCTAAGAACTCGCCCTTTCTGGCAACAAACACCTTTTGTTCCAGTGGGTCATAGAAATAATATCCCATAGAATTCTAGGATATCCAACAAAGATACACTTGGTGGATCGGACATCTAATTTGTTTGGGGTGGGAGTCTTAACATAAGCCTCACAACCCCAGACCCTTAAGTATGATAGGGATGGAACTCTTCATGCCATATCTCAAAAGGTGTCTTTTCCACCTTTTTGGTTGGGGCCATATTCAAAATACGGGCCGCGGAGAGCAAAGCGAAACCCCAAAATGATAGAGGCAATGTGCTTCTAGCCATCATAGATCGAACCATATCTAATAGGGTTCGATTCCTCCTCTCAGACACACCATTATGTTGTGGTGTTCCAGGTGGAGTGAGTTGTGAGACAATCCCACAACTCCTAAGATGATCTTGAAAAACATCACTTAGGTATTCCGCCTCTATCGGTACGGAGAACTTTAATTGATTTGTTGAGTTGATTTTCTACTTCATTCTTGAAGATTTTGAACATTTCAAAAGCTTCATCTTTGTGTCTTATTAAGTACACATACCCATAGCGACTATAATCGTCGGTAAAGGTAATGAAGTATCTTTCACCATTCCTAGTCATTGGCTTAAAAGGACCACATACATCCGAATGTATGATGCCTAATAAATCTTTTGCCCTTTCGTTAGTTCCACTAAAGGGTGTTTTAGTCATTTTTCCTTGTAAACAAGATTCACATACATCAAATGAATCACATTCATTTGTTTTTAAAAGACCATTCTTTTGAAGTGTTTGTATGCGTTTCTTGTTTATATGACCAAGACGACAATGCCAAAGGTAGGTATCACTCAAATCTAATTTGAGTCTTTTGGTGGTTGCTTGGTATATAGAGCTATCATATGTTGCGTTTTCATGAACTAATTCATAAATACCATTACAAGGTATAGCCTTAAAATAAAATACATGATTTAAAGAAACATGAATATCATTGTCAACAAACTTGAAATCATAATCATATTGTCTTAAACGGGAAACAGAAATTATGTTCCTAGTCAAGCTAGGAGCATATAATACATTACTTAAAATAACTTCCAAACCACTTGGAAGCTTCAAAATGTAGTCTCCTTGGGCTTCCACATGAACCTTTGCACCATTGCCCATGAAGAGACTTATTTCCCCTTTAGCATAATGCTCATTTCTTCTGAAACCCTGCAACAAATTACAAATGTGAGTTCCACATCCGGTATCTAATACCCATGTGTTAGAAGAAATAACATTTAGCTCAACATGTATCATGTAAATTATACCTGAGGTTTGCCCTGCATCCCTCTTTTCTCTCAACTCTTTGAGATAGACTGGACAATTTCTCATCCAATGTCCTATCTCACCACATTTGAAGCATGGGTCGTTCACAGCAACCTTATGCTTCTTCTCCTTGTGCTTCAGAGGTTGCGCCCTAACAGCCATCTTTCCTTTTCCCCCAACATGCCCCTTTCCTTTGGCACCAGTCGCCTTAGGAGAGGGTAGAGACTTTCTCTTTTTCCCACCTTCATTTATGGTGAGAACGGGTAAAACCTTTTTACCCATTCCCGCCTCAGCTGATTTGAGCATAGAATGAAGTTCATTAATGCTCTTGTCCCATCCGTTCATGTTGTAGTTCATGACGAATGCCTCAAACCTTTTAGTTAGGCCATTAAGGATCAAATCCGTGGCCAACTCTTTTGAGACGGGACAGTTCAGCCTTTCAAGGCGGTCGATGTGGCTTTTCATCTTAAGAACATAAGATGAAACTGATTGGGATTCCACCATCCGACATGCATTAAGCGCTTGAACCGTTTCATAGCGCTCCACTCTAGCTTGTTGCTGGAACGTTTCCCGCAACTGAGTGATCATGTCATAAGCTCCATGGAGCTCATACTCCTTTTGGAGTTCGGGTGTCATACTTGCTAACATTAGGCAAGAGACTTGGACGGAGTCTTCTACATATCTAACCCAATCATTATATGCTTCCACATCTTCCTCGTTAGGTTCATCGGGGATGGGGTCATCAAGGATGTAGGCCCGCTTTTCTTGTTTGAGAACAATTCTCAAGTTGCGGTACCAATCCATGAAATTGTTAGGTGTTAGACGATCCCTTTGAAGGATCGCCCTTAGGGATTGGTTGTTTTGGTTTGGTACATCATTATTAGCGTTGTTGTTGTCGGCCATCTACAAGATTTTACAAAGTTCCATTAGTAATCGTTGATATAATTATATTTTATTTATCAATACCCTTTATGTCTCATAGATCATTAATAAATAAAATTTTAGAATCCAACGTTATATTTAAATATTGGTTAGGTGACCTTTATCCCATTATTTAAATAAAACAAGGTAGTCATAAATGACAATTACAACCTATTGTAACTTCTAGTGGTATGGGATCGTTTGAACATCTTATGTTTATAACGACATGTTTATCCCATCAACACCTTTTGTAAAACATATTTTAGGTGATCCATTCAATATATTTTACAAATCAAGTTGTCCTACTTACACATACGTGTGAGTTTACTACATAAGTGGTTAGGTGACCTTTATCCCACAAACATGGTATTCTCACCTCAAGTTACAAGTTCCCTCAAAGTGGTTAGGTGACCTTTATCCCACTAAGAGTTAGCAAGTAACCTAAGTGTTGTGTAAAAGGGTGGTGTTTAACTTGTTTTTCAAAAGGGATTTACAATTTCACAATTCTTGTTTAGAAAAGTCTATGTACCACATGATTGTATGCATTTAACCATATGGTACCCTATTGGTTCTTTTAAATAAAACCCATTTTATTTTGTAAACCATTAACTCCTTTTATAGAACTATTCTATTTATGCTTAATGATTTGAGAACCAATTACTTGTTTATTGTTTGTTTTAGTTGATGGTTTGTTAATCACATCCAAATATTCAAAACAAACATCATCATATGCATTCAACCAAACATAAACAAAACAAGTCATATATGCATAACAAAGCATACTAAGTTGATCACACTTGTTTAGCCAAAACAAGTGTGTCAAATGGTCATATCCTAAGGGTTTAGAATCATGACACATGGTTGACCAAAGAGACTCCCACTTGAAACCATATCTTCAAGAATCCTCTTTGTCCATCTTTTCTTCAAGTCTTGATCTTGAGCTTCCTTACAAGATATGTATCCTAATACATTTTTCTAGTAAAGATAAACTCCTAATCTATTTATTACAAACCATATGAATAAATAAATTACAAGACTAGACTTGAAACAAAAATTAAATTATTACATGCCCAAATGAATATAACTAGACAACCAATTTAACCAATCAATCCATATGGTCAAGGCTTTGTTATGCATGATCAACAAACAACATTTTAAATCACATCATAGCTCACGGTTTTGAGCAGCCCCTTTGACCCATTTTCTTGGCCAACATTAACCAAGAACATATGGGTTTTGTCCAAACAAGCAAACATTTTATGATCTAGATTTTTTAAAGATCATTACATGCATAAAGTAAGATCTTTAAAACATCAAAAAGGGGACATTTTTCAGCACTTTAACTCACGGTTTTGTGGTGTCAAGCACCCAAAAAACGTGAATTAGTTAGTGTAATATATGTATGCATATGTATAAGTGGCTCTAGATGCCATTGATGGGGTTTTAACATGTTTATCAAAGTTTCATACAACTTGTTTATATGAAAAACGCAGCGGAATATATGTTTTAAAAACATGTTATCAAATTAATTGTTAAACCATTTTAACAAACAACCCCAACCCATGGATCTTTATACAATGCATACAATAATGAAATATAAGATGGACAAGATTCTACAACCTTTGTAGCTTCCTTAAAACCGAAAATAAGAAGTGAAGATGATGATGTTTGTGGCTGAAACTTCAATGGAGAAGTTCTCAAGAGGTTGTACCCCAAGCTTGTACAAACACCTTGCTTTGCTAGGCTTTGAACACCACCTTGTATTCCCTCTTTCTTGTGTGAATCTTCAGCCAAGAACCTTTCCTTTTGAAGCTGAAAATTCGTTTGTATGAAGCTGAAAATCAGTTTGTATGAAGCTGAAAATCAGTTTCTTCTCTTCAAAAAACCCGTGAGTTGAGAAGAAGAAAGAGAGATATGAGAGAACTTGTGTTTTGTGGTGTAGAGAATGTTTTGAAAGGTGAGATGTCTTCTTAATGCATGCACTTGGGACATGCAAAAGAGATTCCCACTAGCAAAAACATGGGGAGCCGTAAGCCTCCCATTTGACCCCCATATTTTCAAAATTTTTATAAAACCTTTTATAAAATCATTCTCTTTCTTTCACCTTTTATAAAATTAACCCACCTTAATTTTATAACACATACAAATTGTCATTTGTCATAGTTTAATTAATTTTAAACAATGAACAAGTAATCCCTCATGAACAAATTAACATTTAATGATGTTCATATACAAAAGTAATAATTTAGAAAATCCAATTTTCTAAATTGGTGTCACTACTTACTTGTATGATTTTATCAACAAATAAATTATCTTTCGGTGTTTGTTTGGCTTGTTATTGGGTATGACCCGACTTGGATCATATCACACTAGCCACATCAATTTAATATGTATCTTGGGCAGATCAATTCTTTCAGTTAATATCCTTGTAGTGATTATAACAAGATAACTACTAATATTGTTTATGATTATAATGGTATATTATTTTGGAGGGTAGTATTATTAAATGTAACAACGTACGTCATACTATAGTAATGTTAAATCTATAGTTAACTAACATTAGTGGTGTTAATATTCATATCATCAATTACTATTATATAAGTACTAGTACGATTATGAACGTTAATATAATATTACTAGGTAGTATTATTAGTATCGTATTTGATAGTCTATATTAGTACTAATTACCCTAATATTATTACATGTTGTTTTTAAAAGTGTGAAAAGTGTGAATAAATTGCATTACTAATAATACTGTATTAGTAGGTATAATGGTAATAATATATTACAAGTGTTAAGAATAATAAGTCATACTTATATCTGTAGCGATATTAAAGATAATTCTAGCATCTATAGTAGTAATATTAGTACTACGTTTAGCGTCACGTTAAGATGAAATCATATACTACCTTTTGTACTAGTTTTGCATGACCGGTTATGGTTGTTCATCAATAGTCTCACAGTTGGAGATAACACACTTACTAGATCAAATATGGAACTAGGCAAAGAAACAATGAATAAAAGATAAGAACACTCTAAACACAAAGATTGGTTTTTAATGATGATGTATATTGCTCTTAAGTATTTTTTTAATTGTTACAAGGCTTTGTCTTAAGACTGGTTACATGAGATACTTTATACCACATCCTACAGACAACCATACTTTGAAGAATAGTTGGACACTAACCTAGACAACAAGATCAATGTAAAGTCAAGGGCAGATTGCCTTTTGACATGTGATTATAACATGCCATATCTCACATCCTATTGTATTCCAATAAGGATAAAAGTAGTAAAGTAGAAAGTTACAGACAAAGACAACATACTGAACAGTTGACAAAAGAAAAAAGGTAATCACCTGTGACAACTCGAACATTCGTTAACTAATCATTACATTCCATTATTTCTTGTAAGAGTTCTATAATGAAACTATGGGTCATCATTTTGCATTTTTTCTAATAATCTCAATGTTCCTATTAAGTTGCAATCTTAGTTTCATTTATTTAAAACTTGATTATTTATTAAACAAATAATTCTTTATGTAAAGTTTAAGTGTTAATTAGGAGGTTTATTAAATTGATAAGGCTTATAAAATAAATTAAAGTGTATTTAAATTAATTTGTAATGTTTAAGGGTTGAAATTACAAAATTTATAAACTTAATTACTAAGGGTTTGGGCATAAAATAATGAACTCTAAAACCACAGGGACCAAAACTGTAAATTCTTTAAAAACACAACCCCTCCTCTCCACCCTCGTTTTCCCGGTCGCCGGCCGGCGTAGCTCCGGCGACCCCCAGAAATCCATTTTTAAGTCGCGGTTTTAACCCCAAAACGCTTCAAATAGTTCATGGAACCGATTAGAATTTGAGTATACATGTTAATGCGGTTTTAAATGCGGTTATAACATCCTTTGAACTCGAAACCGAAACCCAATCAAACTCCAAATCGATTCTTCATATTAAACCAGTAATTGATGAAATTACAGACTCCAAAATAGTTATCTAATCATTTCGCTCAATGGGATGATTAATTTCATCTGAAACAACAAACATCATATCCGAATCGACTTGTAACCTTCGTGAGTAAACTTGAATTCGTTGGGTACTCAATCGATCAAGTTGGAACAAGACAATAGAGACAAATCATTCCATTAGACTCTCTTAAACTCTTTGCACTCTTAATTTCCTCAAAACACACACACACACATCACATTCGGATCAAGACCCAGTCGTGACATAGGCTCGGGCTCGTGTTCGTCCATTCCGCAACCAAATAAGGTAATTAAGTATATAGATACACTAGGTTTGATGTGAGGAACAAAAGCCCAATGTTTAATTTGGTTAACAACATCCATATTATGTTCAATTTGAACAAATTCAAATTAGGGTTCTTGGGGAATTGGGGGTTTGTGCGATTCAAGTGTTTTAAGATTTTAAAAGGGTATTTGACAGGTGCAGGCGCCCCAGCCTGCTGGTTAAAGCTTAAGGGGGAGGCAGAGGTCCTGGGTTCGAACCCGAGCCCCTGCATTTTTTAAAAAAAACTTGATTTTTGCACTATTTTTAATTCCAGAAAATCTTAAAATGATATTAAAATGTTATAAAAAACATTTCCAATAATAATCACTAAACCAGAATTATTTAGCAATTGCTAAATAATTTTAGAAATTATAATTCATAAATTCTTTATTTGCAAGATTTCAAAGATTATAAAATTAATATAAAATATATATTCGCAAGTTTTGGCTTATACAAAAAATTATTGCAAATCAATTAAGAAACATATTAAAATTATTTAAACTAGTATTTCATAGATTATTATTTAATAAATAAATTAACTACTTCTTTTATATTGATATTAGCATTTTTGCATACTAAATCAACATAACCTAAGCGTTTAAGCGCGTTATTTAAATAAAGACAACATACCTTATCTCAATCATTATTAATAATAATTCCAAAATTATTATCAGTTAATTATTTTTCTTATTTTATTTAACCAAGTTAAATAATAAAATATATATATGTATTTATATATATATATATATATATATATATATATATATATATATATATATATATATATTATTTACTAAACGAAAAGCCCCGACCACAATTAAAACCCTGGTCGTATCGAATCGTCTTTTGATCTTAGCGACTAAATTCTAAATCTTGGAACACACACTTTTAGGCAATTGTGAGGACATCGTTAGAGTTACTTTATTCTTATTATTCCAAGAACGTCATATATCATGTGAGTTTTTTCATCCCCCGTTTTACTTTACTTCACATGTTTTGGGGTGAAACATGTTACTTATATCATAGTCACACTTGCAAAACGTTTAAATACTTGCAACGGACATGCAATTCATGTTATATTTGGCATGGTTATTTGGGACTTGTGCAAATATTATGTGATAGACTCTAGTAAGACAATCATTAACTATTGCTAGCCTAGCGACGTCATAGATCTATAGGCTTGACAAGCCTATTTGGTGCTAAAGCCGAGGTTATTGCCGGCTCCTGATGACGTATTCTTGTTCACCGTGGGAATCAAGTACACTTAGCTAATCGTATATTATTCGTTGTGGCCATATCTTTGTCAAGGTTTGATTGTATCATTATGCTATCAATATATTTGCATTTTCCTTTAACCTATGACTTGAATTGCCTTTTTAAAAGCTTTTATGTATGTATGTATGTATACTCTCATGGGAACTCGTCAATATAGATATGTTGACTATATATTTAACATGTTTCAGGAAATGCCCAAGCTTAGTTGTTGAACGTGAAGCTATGAAACCATCTAGGGTTGGACCTAGAGAAAATAATGGATTTATATTAAATCTGGATACTTTGGTTTATGTTACGTTATGATTGTATGTTTGAGACTTATGAATGTTATGTTATGATATGAATTTGAATTTTAATAATATTTACACTTTGAAGTAGCGTTGTGTGGCATGAACAATCTTAACCCTCACATCTCAACGTTTCCGCCGTTAAGGTTGGGTGTGATATCACCAACTTATATAAGTTGATGAGTCTTCAGAGATGGCAGCAGAAATGTGGCTTGCTCTTGTCAAAAGTATGTCAGAGAAGCATGTGTTCTCTGTTTTTGGAAGAAATTGTCTTCAGGCTTTGGAAGACTTCACTTTTGGCTTTAAAAGATTTCTGTCTTTGGCTTCGGAAGATTTGACACTTAGTTTATTTTCTTTATTCATGGTCAAATCTTCCAAAGTAACTTCCTTTTACTTCAGTGCATGCTGAGAGATCTTTTTAGCATCAGCCATTAAGATAAACTCTTACAAACTCCCCTAGGCTTATGCCACCAAGACTTCAAGATTATTATGAGTGTTGATCCTTCACTTGTGTACAACCATCATCAGAATCAGAGCCATTCCCCTTTAGATTCTTCAGGTTCTCATAGTATCTCCTTATGTCTAAGAGATCATGCTTAGGAAGGTCAAGTATATTCTACCAGAAGTATACTTATACACCTCTTTGATCTTTTGTGACATACCATTTGTCTGGATTTAGAGAGTACACCTAAGACAAGATGGGTCTCTCAGCAGCTAGAGGCTTTACTTGTAATAGAGTTAGTTGAGCAGACTCTTTTGGTTTTCCCTCAGGATGTTTTGACTCATCTTGAGGTGCAGAGGTGGATGCCTTAGACTTCTTCTTCCTCTTTTAATTTAAATCTCTTTTAATGGCCATCCTTTTCTTCTTTCTATACTTTAACTGAGAAGGTTGGTCTTGATCACCTCTTCCTTCTTTATCCTTCTTAGCTTGGTCATTCCCCTTTACATGTTTAGAAGAAGGTTAAGGACCCTGCTATGGGTTAGAAGATGAAGCTGGCTGTGGATCAGCAGTAGGACCAAACTAAGAAAGATAAAGAAGGAAGAGGTGATCAAGAACAACCTTCTCAGTTAAAGTATGGAAAGATGAAAATTATGGCCATTAGAAGAGATTTGAAGTCAAAGAAGAAGAAGTCTAAAGCATCAACCTCTGTAGCTCAGGATGAGTCAGAACATGCTGAGGGTGAACCAAAAGAGGCTGCTCAATTAACTCCCTTATCTATAGAGCCTCTATCTATTGAGAGACCCATCATGTCTTAGGTGTACTCTCCAAAACTAGATAGATAGTATGTCACAAGAGATCAAGGAGGACCACAAGTATTCTTCTAGTAGAACACACTTGTCCTTCCTGAACATGATCTATTGGACATAAGGAGATACTATGAAAATCTAAAAAATCAAGACCAGCTGATGAAGAGAGGAATGGCTCTGATTCTAATGATGGCTGTAAAGAAGTAGAAGATCAATATTCATAGTAACCTCAAGTTTTGGGAGCATCAGCCTAGGGGGAATTTTTAAGAGTTTATCTTTGAGGTTGATGCTAACCAAAGATCTCTTAGCATGCAATATAGTACAAGGAAGTTACTTTGGCAGGTTTGAGGATGTACAAAGGAAAAATAACTAAGTGTCAAATCTTTCAAAGCTAAAGAAAGAATTCTTCTGAAGCCAAAAGTGAAGTCTTCCGCAGCTTAAAGACAAAATCTTTCAAAGCTTGAAGACTAAACTCTTTCGAAGACTAAGAAGCAATGTGTCTACTAACACACTTTTGACAAAAGTAGACCGCCTTTCCGCTGCCAGCTTTAAAGGTTCACCAACTTATATAAGTTGGTGATTATCTCCTTACTTTTGTCAACTGTACATAATGGTGTCTTTGTCTAGAACTTTCTACTTTAGTACTTTTATCCTTATTGTAATATAATAGGATGTGAGCTATGGCATGTTATAGTCTATAAGGTTTATACTTAAAGGCTGATGCAACCAAAGCAACCAAAGAGCTCTTAGCATGCATACATGAAGTATAGAGTAAGGTAACTTTGAAAGTTTTACACAACTCAAAGAAAAATAAGCTAGGTGTAAAATCTTCCAAAGCCAAATGACCAAATTTTCCGAAGCCAAAGACGAAGTCTTTTGAAGCTTTAGAGACAAAGTCTTCGAAAGCCAAAGACTGATTTCTTCCAAAGACAGAGAAGACATGCTTTCTCCGATAACCTTTTGACAAAAAGCTAAACAACTTTCTGCTGCCACCTATGAAGACTCACCAACTTAGATAAGTTGGTAAAAAGGTCCATGTTTTTGTCAACTGTAGATTATGGTCATTGGTCTGTAACTTTCTACTTTTGTACCTTTTATCCTTTTCGTAATATACTAGGATGTGAGCTAGGGTATGTCAAAGTCATAAGTCAAAAGGCAATCTACCTTTTGACTATACATTGATTTTGTTGTCTAGATTAGTGTTTTCAAGTGACTTTTAAAGTATAGCCGGCTGTAGGATATAGTATAAAGTGTCTCAAGTACTTGTATTTATCTTTATGCTTTGTAACACTTGTAATAGAACTTGAGAGAAGTATACAACATTCTTGAAAGCCAAATATTATCTTGTTCTTGTTCTTTGTTTTGTCTCATACTTACTTGTGTTCTTAGTATCATCAACGAAAACCCAGTTCTCAATTTGATCTGTTTAGTGTTCTAAGTCTTTTCTAATTGTGAAACTGTTGCATTGACCCCCTTTAATGGTCCTACAATTGGTATCAAAGATTTTTAGGCTCTTGATTGTAAGATCTTACAATCTTAAATCCCTTCAGTTTCACAAAACACTTAACAACTCAAGGCAGTCCTTACCAATGCTGATATAGAAACCGGTACCATGACAAAATCTTCACTGATCACTCCTGATGACTTTGATACTTGGTTCCAAAGAATGGAAGCCTTCATCAAGTTTCAAGATAGCAGGATGTGGGGATATGTTGTCTCAGGATCTCATGTACCATGCACCTCTTCGCTGCTGCTGCTGGTGGCATGATACCAAATGAAGTGACTGACTGATCTTCCAAACTCTATCTACAGAGGCTTCAAGAAGTGCAAAAATGCCAAGAAACCATGGGATGCACTGAAGCTTATGTATGAGGGGTCTATTTAAGCAAAAGAAAACAAGAAAGACCTCTTCAAGCAATTAAGATAACTGAAAACCTCAAGACCCTTACTCTTACTGAGTTGTATGGTATCCTCAGTGGATACTAGATGGAGATGAACATGCAAAATCCATCTGGCAACTCCAACAATCAGTAGAGTTCAGGTCATGTGGTTGAAAGAGATTGTAGAGAACCACAACATCATCTTATTTGCTACCCTAAAAACTCATAAAAGGGTATTTTCATCACCTTCCCAGAGACATCAAGGGAGAGCTACATCCAAGGAAGCCCATTTCAAGAGACAAGCTCTTCTTAAGCTTTTGTGTCTACTGATGAAAGGAGTGGCAACTTTCTCTTCACTCTTGAAGACTTGGACTGTATCCATCCAAATGATCTGGAGTACATGGAGTAGTCCAAAAAATGGTTCTTCTCACTCACAGAGTCAAGAAGTTCTACAAGATGAAAGGTAGGAAGTTTCCCAGCAATGCAATTAGTAGAAAGTTTGGACTGGACAAAAGCAAGGTGACGTGTTACAACTATAACCAAATGAAACACTTTGCTAGGGAGTGCAAGGCACTAAGAACAAA
Source organism: Flaveria linearis (assembly GCA_024085815.1). Classification (NCBI taxonomy): domain Eukaryota; kingdom Viridiplantae; phylum Streptophyta; class Magnoliopsida; order Asterales; family Asteraceae; genus Flaveria; species Flaveria linearis. Next base: position 45,499,893 of record CM044005.1, read on the forward strand.
TGATGGCCAAGCATAACCCAAACCAAATTACACTGATAGAGCTCCACATATTAAGAAGCCCAAGTAGCAAGCTGCAATTGCTGCTGAAGAAAGAGGCTTTGATTGGAGCTTTCAGGTTGAAGATGCATCTCCAAACCAAGAAATAATGGCTGATCATGAAAAATCGTAGGTATTAGAACATCTTTATACTCCTGAATGTATTGCTAAAGTTAATAGATACATGTCCTATAACTTGGAGATGAGATCTGACCTTGAGTCTTTAAACATCTTAAAAGCTGATTTTAAAAGAGCTGAAAATTATTACAAACTTAAAATAGAAGATCTAGAGAAAACCATTTCAACTCTTAAGCATGAACACACCAACTATCGGACTCAAATAAAAGATCTCATCACTAAGTTAACCGAATGCCAGGCTGAGCTTATGATCAGCAAAGCCAGGACAGAAAAATGTGTTCTTAAAGAAGAGACCTTCAAGAGCATTATATCCTTATCCTTGCATGTAAAGGTTTATTATCAGAATAAGCAGGGGCTGAGATCTACTAAGATAGCTCCTCCACATACTCTACTATCTGTAAGATCTCCAAGGTATGAAACTTGTCAAGATCAGCTTCCCCTCATAGACCCCATTCAGGAAGAGGATGAAGAGGAGATAGTGAAGGATGGATCTGAGATAAGTGAAGAAGATCATCATAAGAAAGGTCACTATTATCCCGAGAAGAGGAAAGAATCAGTGATGACTAAGTCCAAGAGGAAGCACTTGAGTAGAGAAGCCAAGAGAAGATCAAAGAAGGCTCAACAGATCAAGGCCACCTTCAACTCCTCACAGAAACAAGTCTTTATATCTATTAGATTTGAAGTGGTAAAGGGTGAAGACTTAACTAAGGACTCTACTACCAGCAGTTCTAGTTCATGCCTAACTCATCCCTATGAAGAAAAGAAGGCTGATCAGCTGTGCACCACTGCTAGATAGTCTAAACCATATAGTTCTAAGAGCAAGGCTTACCCTAAGAAGCTTGCTGCATTATTTGAGAAGATGAAAATAGAAGTGGAAAGTGGTTAAGCTCAGCCTTCTACTCAAAAGAAGACTCTTAGATGGAAGCCAGTTGATTGCATCATGTGTGGTAGTAATTCTCATCTTGCCAAAGATTGCATCTACAATCCTAAAAGTACTATCCACATGGTCAAGAAAAAGACTTATGAGAAGAAGAAGAAGACAACTTCAGAAGGAAAGTTCTTTCCTTTCAGAAGCTCTAAAGTGGAAAAGAAGACAAGTGAAAACTTTCCTTTAGAAAAAAAATTGGTCTTGGAAGAAAGAAATGATTCCGAAGTACTGAAGCTTGCTGTAGTGAAGGCAAGATCTTCTAAAGGTCTAGTTTGCAAAACTTCCAAAGTTATTAAAACTTCTGAAGTGTTGAAGGTCAAGTCTAATCTTCTAAAGATGGTGTGGAAGATAGAGGAAGACCATATGATTGAAAGTTCTTCTTTAACAATAGCAGATGATGCTCAAGGCCTGAATATAGGATCAATTATTGTTGTGTTGTCTTCAGTTCACTTTGACAAGCCCAAGACCAACAAGGCTTCGGTTTCTAAATATAACTAACCATCTCTTTTTGTGTAGGAACAACTAATGACCAGGAGAAATGTATGGATCATTGATAGTGACTGTTCCAGGCACATGACAGGCAATGGATATTTGCTTTAAAATTTTGATAAAATTAATGGAGGGCCAAGTGCTTTTGGTAGAGATTAAGGTGGTTACATTGCTAGAAGGGGCAAGGTCATAAATGGTAAGCTCAACATTGAAAAGGTAAACTTTTTCAAGGAGCTTGGGTACAATCTACTAAGTGTATACCAATTTTGTGATCAGAGATATAACATGCTCTTTACTAAGCATGAGTGCATTGTTATCAAGCCTATGGTGGTCATTGGTCAAGAGCATATCCTCCTCAAAGCCCTCAGGAAAGGCAACATGTACAAGATGGATTTGTAGGAAACATCCCTTTCAAGAGAAGTTTCTTGCTTTCTGTCTAAAGCAAATAGTTATGAGTCTTTCCTTTGGCATAAAAGAATATGCCATGTAAACTTTAAAAACATGAATAAGTTATTTAAGAATGATTTGGTAACAGGAATGCCAAAGAAAGAGTTAACAAGTGATGACCATTGTGTTACTTGCCTGAAAGGGAAGCAACACAAAGTGTCTCATAAGCCAAACGAAAAGAACTCCATCACTACACCCTTACACCTATTACAAATGGATCTCACTGGCCCTACCAATGTAATGAGTCTAGAAAAGACCTCATGTTATTTGGTGATGACTGATGATTTTATAAGATCACTTGGGTCTTCTTATTTAGAACTAAGGATGAGACTCCTGTGTTCTTAAAGAACTTCATTCTGAAAATTGAGAATCAATGTGATCACAAGGTCAAAATCATAAGATATGATCAAGAAACTGAATTCAAAAACCAAATTCTTGACACATTTTATAATGAAAAGGGTATTATAAGACAATATAGTTCTCCCAGGACTCCTCAGCAAAATAGTGTTACTAAGAGCAGAAACAAGACACTTATAGAAGCTGCAAAAACCATGTTATATGACTCTAAACTGCCAATCACCTTCTGGTAGAGGCAGTCAATACTGCATGTGATGTGTAGAATAGAGTTTTAGTAGTTAAGACTCATGGTAAGACTCCTTATGAACTGTGGCATAAAAGGAGACATTTCATTAGTTTCCTCAGATCATTTGGATGTCCTTGCACCATCTTGAATACTAAAGATCAATTAGCCAAAATTCCTGAGAAATCAAATGATGGACACTTCATTGGATGCTCTTCCCAAGCTAAGGCTTATAGAGTATGCAATCTTAGAACTAGAGTAGTTGAGAAGTCAGCCAATACGACCTTCACTAAGCACACCCCCAGTGTGAAAGGTTCTGGTCCTGATTGATTGTTTGATCTTGATTTAGTTACCAACTATTTTAAAAATCTTGTGAGAATGTTTCAAGATCTACAGGTAACTTATCAACAGGAGATCCTGACCCAAGATTTGAGCTGAGAAGACCATGCAAGAAAACTACTTCAGCTCCAGTGGTAACTAACCCTACAGATGGAATTTCTATCAGCACAACCATGACAAATTCAGTTGATACATCTGAGGTGCCTACAAATTCCTGCTTAGAGGCACATAACTCAAATGAAAGAGCTTCCAATGTAGGAGGAAATGGTAGTGGTGTTAGTGATAAAAAATTTCTTGATGCTAATAACCATTCCATGGAAGACAACATCAATGATGTCACACACTCATTGGATCAAGCTTCTCTTGATAAGTGTGTTGATGTGATAGGTGACACTCTATTGCCAGATCAAAATTTCATAAATTTGGATTTCTCCAACTTGTTGTGAGTCCTCAACCCCGGATCCACAAGTCACACCCACCACAAACATCATTAGATATGTTAATTCAGGGGTGAGAACAAGAGGAATAACCCATGACAAAAATGTTTGTTTATACTCTTGTTTGTTGTCCCAGATAGAGCCTAAGAAAGTTGATGAAGCTTTGAAGGATGGTAGTTGGATTGAAGCAATACAGGAGGAGCTGCTTTAGTTCAAAATGCAAAAGGTTTGGAACTTATGCCCTCATCCTCCAGGGAAGACCACCATAGGTACCAAATGGGTTTAGGAACAAGAAGGATAATAGAGGACTTATCATCAAGCACATGGCCAGACTAGTTGCTTAAGGATCCACACTAGAAGAGGGGATTGGATACACAAATGTTTTTTCTCCAGTCGCAAGACTTGAAGCTTTAGGATATTCCTTGCTTTTACTGCATCCAAGGATTTCAAGGTCTACTAACTTGATGTCAAGTATGCTTTTCTATATGGGATGATTGATGAGGAGGTGTATGTCAAACAACCACCTAGCTTTGCAGACCCAGATCATCCTGATTATGTCTTCAAGCTTGATAAATCTCTTTACGGGTTGTACCAAGCTCCAAGGAAGTGGTATGAGACACTATCTCAGTATCTTTGTTAGCATGGCTATAAGAGGGGTACTATAAATGGAACACTTTCATCAAAGGAACAAGGAATGACTTGATGCTAGTTAAAGTTTATATAGATGATATTATCTTTGGATCACCTAATCCAAAGCTCTACAAAGACTTTGAAAAGCTGATGACAAATAGATTTGAAATGATTTCTATGGGTGAACTCAATTTGTTTCTAGGAATTCAAGTGAAGCAGGTTGACAATGACATCTTCATAAGTCAGTCAAAGTATATACAAGATATACTTACAAGATTCAACATGACTGAATGTAAGGTTGCAAAGACACCCATAGCAAGAAACCACTCCCTAGGACCTAATCTTAAGGGGGAGTGTGTGGATGAACATCTCTACAGGGCTATGATTGGGTCTCTTATGTAGCTCACAGCCAGTAGACATGATATCATGTTTGCGACATGTATTTGTGCAAGATATCAAGCCAACCCCAAATGTCGCACCTAGTTGCTGTCAAGAGTATTCTTAGATATCTTAAAGGTGATTCTAAACTAGGCCTTTGGTTTTCAAAGAATCCTGACTTCAATCTGTATGCTTATACAGATAGTGACTATGGTGGCTACAACATGACTGTAAAGTCTACATCTAGGGGATGTCAATTCCTTTGTTGAAGGATAGTCTCAAGGCAAATCAAGAAATAATCTTGTGTGTCTGCATCAACTTCTGAAGCTAAATACATTACTGCTGCTAACTGCTATGCTCAAGTGCTTTGGATTCAAAATTAGATGCTAAACTATTGATTCTTCAAAGAGACTCCAATCCACATAGACAATAACAGTGCTATTTCTATCACAGAGAATCCTGTGCAACATTCAAGGACAAAACACATCAAGATCATGTATCATTTGATTAGAGAAAATTTTAAAAAAAGATTGATAAAACTAGTCAAAGTTAACATAAATAAATGATATGTTAAGCTGTTCACAAACGCTTTTGATGAACAGAGATTTAGTTATCTTGTATAAGCTATTGGGATGATTAGCTTTGAGTAGATTTTTCTTAAACTAAATTAAAGATTACTTTTAAATATGAGCGTCCTAAGTTGTCTATATTATCACCTACATAAACTCAATTTACTTTGGAAGAAAACTTTTCAAATGATATTGCTTATAATTTTTAAATTTTAAACATATTTTATTTCGGAAGATATTAAGTTGTCTTTGAAAGAACATTATGTCTTCAAAACTAATAACTACTTATAAGACATTTACCTTCAGAAGGAATTCTGATATATCTTTGAAGCTTAAATATGCTTCTAAGTAATTATATGTTTTTAAAGGACAATATTCTTCCTAAAGCAATTAAGCCTCGAAAGATTTATTCCTTTGTGAACAAAACATTTTAATTTTAATCTTTTTGGAAACCAAATATGCCTCTGAAGTAAACAATTACTTTAAGTACTTTTCTTCCGAAGCAAAATTCCCAAAAGCTCAAGAATATCTTCCGTAGTCAAAATTCGCTTCAGAAGCTTTTATAAAACTTCCGAAGACAAATTACCTTCGAAATATTTTTGACTTCCAAGAAAACTACCTCTTTTGGCGCTTTTTCAAAAGGTGGGACCGACACCTAGATTTCAAAGTTTATCCTTTTGCATTAACTTTGTCTCAAATCCATTTCATATATATACATCTTTAACTATTCCCCCTCTTTCACTTTCCTATTCATCTACAAATCTTGGTAACCTAAATTCATCGACAAACCACAAACCGCCTTTTTTCTTACTTTTCTTCACCATAAAGCTACTCATAAATGGCCAACCTTGTTCTAAGAAATCAATTAGATTTTTCCATGCATTTACACAGGCAACACAATCAGGTTGCTCTGTTGTTATCTGGGAAAGATCCGGGTTTCACAGATGTTTGTCAGTTCTTAACTCTATCCAACTACTTCACGTCCTTCACCATAGATCTTACACTATACGAAGATCAACTTTTAGAGTTTTGGAGGACCTGCCAAGAGGTCATAATGGATGGGGAGAAGGCACTATCTACCATAGTGTAGGGGAGGACAATTTTTATCACCCATCTAAGGCTGAATGATGAAGAAGGCGACTTGTCCTTCCTAAAATCTACTTTGAACCTGTCCTTTAGGCAGATGGGCTATGAAGGTGATTACTCTGTAAGAACCATCAGGAAAAGGAAGGTCTTCTCCTAGTGGAAGTGCCTCATCTATATGATCATCCATTGTTTATCTAAAAAGCATGGAGGTTGGGAGCAATTCCAAAAGACCTTTCCTATATAGTCCATTGCATGGTTCAAGGTGTCAAGTTTTGGCACTCTTAATTTGTATATACAATTTGCTTTCTAACTTAGACTCCTTAGAATATTATATGTTCCCTAGATATGTTCAATACATTCTTAATTGTTAACTGGACTCACAGTTAAAGGGAACGGGTAATGTTCTTAAAATGGGACAGATGAAGCCTGACATATTCAAAACAATAAGAAAGCCTACTATGGGCTTCTCAGGGGATGAAACAACCCTAGTCTTAAAAATATTAGGGCTCATTTCTCAAGGTGACAACCTAGCAGCACCAGCTAGTGTTGAATCCATACCTTCTACCTCTAAACCACCCACACAGCCTTAAATAACCATCACATACTCTAGAAAATCCAAACGAACCCCTACACAAGCTATTTAGGTTGTGCAAGCCCCCATAGTCTCACCCATGCAGGAGGAAGTGGACACTGGAGATCCCACTTCCCCTGATGAGCAAACCACTCCCATCACTTCAAGGATCAGCGCTGAGGTTCCTCATTCTCAGCCTGATGAGCTCATTACACCAACACCAGCCTTAATCCTACACTAATAGTCTTAAAACTCTAGTGAACAGCCTTCAGGGGAAAGCTACCATCCCCATCCTCTAGGCCTCAATAAACCCATACCCAACCTTGAATTCTATGATGATGAAGATATGGGATTCAGTGAGTACCATGAGTCTTTCTTCTCTACCCCTGCTCAAGAGGAGATGAGTGCTCCTGACTCACCCATGTCTAGCTCACATCATCCATCTACAACTGAGGTGGATCTCCCTGAACCAGTTTAAGAGGTCCATATGGAAGAGGATCTATCTTCTACAAGTGATTACATATTTAAGACCTCAACCATGGCAACCCAGCCCATTCACACTTCAACTAAAGCTGTCATGGTGCAGGGGAAATCCAGTAGCCAAGAACTTAGTGTTGGTGATGAGGAAGAAGACTTCGGTCCTATTCTCTCACACCCGTGATTCTTCTAATGAAAATGAGGGGAGTTTGAAACTAAAGGTGAAAAAACTAACTAAAACCTGCACCTATTTAGTCTCAAAGGTCAGTGACCTGAAATCTCAGGTGACTACCTTATAAAAGATGGTCAATAACCAGTAACTTGAGATCATCGATCTTAAGGGCAAGTTAGCAGAGAGACCACTAAGGAGGACTCAACTAGGGTAACAAGAACCTGTGGATGCGGTGGACCTAACCTCTAGCTCACTTTTGCCAGAGGGTGCTGCTACAAAAAAGGGGGAGAAAGTCCTACCTACAATCACAGAAGCAGGGAGTTCTTCTTAGATGACGGACATTAAGGACTCACCAATCTCACATGTAATTGTTCATACTTAACAACCTCCTCAAGTCCACTTTGATACGGACTCATTCATACAAAGTCTATTTGAGGAGGGTATTCCAAGGGCTATACCTACCCCACCCTATGATGCTTAAAATGAAATACTAGGGTGGAGATATGATGCTGACAGGAGAGCCCTGATACTCCATAGACTTCAAGGGCAGTAAGAAGTCTTTAATTTTTAGACCCTGTGTTGGGTTTGTTGGACCTTAACAATGTTGTTTAACCATTTAAACAAGAAAAACGCAGCGGATTAAACTCTTAATTTCATGTTTTATAATCTGAAATATAGAGTTCATTTCATAGCAACAACAAACCCAAGAACATAAGGATCTTAATATGTGTTTGAACTAGCTATCTATAAGAAATAACAACCCAAAACATAACATACAAACTACCTCTTGTATGCTGTTAAAAACGTGGCTGAAAACATCATCCAAAACTGCTGAAAAACGTGGACAAAGATGAAGATGCAGCTGCTATTGGATGACCAAAACATCAAGTATAGATGTCCTCAAGTGCTCATACCCACAAGCCTCAATGCAACACCCTTTTTGCTAGGATTTGTAGCACCAAAAACGCAAAGAAGAAACTGCTGGAAAAAGCTTCCAGCCATGATTTTCAGCTTCTGGAACAAGCTTCCAGCCGTGATTATCATCAAGAGAAGATCTTTTTTCTTCAATCTTTGGGTTTTGCATGTTAGAGAGAGAGAAAAGGTTGAGTGTGTGTTTTCATCTTGAACAATGGGTACTTGAAAAACACAAGGAAACCCCTCTTCAATGTGGGGCGGCCAAAAGGCCTCATTAGAGGGATATTTCCCCCCAAAACTCCTTTTAGTTTGTTAACAAGTAATTTGTATAAGTTATATAATTACCCTTTTAATTATATAACTTATATACACACTCCTATTATTTGATATTATTTAATCAAATTAAACAACATTACAAATAATATCCATGAACAAAATATCCATATAGGTTGTTCAATCTCATATGCAATTTATTTAGAAAACCCATTTTCTAAATTGGTGTATTTATTTAATTGCATGATCATATCATCAATTTAAATATTTAATTGGTGTTTGCTAAGCTTGTTATTGGGTATGACCCGACTTGGATCATGATGTACTAACCACATCAATATTCTATGTATCTTGGGCATATAGAATCCAACAATCTCCCACTTGCATAAGATTCATAGAAGATTGATGCAAGCAGTAAATACCGCCTAACAACGGTTTACTACCCTTAATACGCATGACTTAGAAGCCATTCAATAACATCATCCCCTTCAAGTATCCAACTTGAAATGATTTAGGTGAATCAATCATTTATCCTTTTGTTACAGATGTCATGTTAAATCCAAGGATATAGAATGATCATTCCTTGTTGATTTAACTTAATCAGGCCTTAGACATCATACTCTCAACGAATAAGAGGAACAAATCCCATCTTGACTACATACGTTTCTCACAATCACCTTATGTCATACCTGAACATAGCCTTATGTACTGACAAGTATTTCATATCAGTGAAGAACTAGCTCAAGGTATAACACTTGGTGAATATCAAAACCCAATATGTATCTCAGGTCGGAGGATACCAAATGATATTCGCCTTTACTCAAATTTGCTTTTGATAAATCAATAAGATTTTATGTAGTAAGATTTGAGATGCGGGTCAGTCCAATATTCGTATCCCACGAATATCTATGAACCTTGGCAGCAACCAATTGCTCTATATTCATACCTTAAGAATATCCACCAATCCAGGTTCATAATAGTCTTACATTCATACTTGTTCCCACAAATATGACCGACTACGGACATTTAGAATAATAAAATTATTCATGGATGTAAACATGCTAAAAGGAACATAACTCAAAATTGTAAATACATAGATAAGTTAAGTATTACAATTGTTCCATATTAATAATATTAATACTAAACAGATCAATTCCAATCACTAGAATATCGAAGTCCTAAGGCACAAGTATGACTTTCATGCTTTGCCCTTTCAAGGAGCTTCGTGAGTGGATCCGTAATGTTTTGATCAAAGTGAACTTTGCGAATACATATCTTTCCCTTTTCAACTTCATCCCTTATGTAGTTGAATCTCCGTTTATTGTGCCTAATCTTTTGATGTGCACTGGGTTCCTTGATTTGAACAATCGCACCCTCGTCATCACAAAAGATTTCTAAGGGGTCCTGAATGGTAGAGACCATCCTTAGATTGGTGATAAACCTTTTTATCCATGCAGCTTCCCAAGCTGCTAATGAGGCGGCTATGTATTCGTATTCTGTAATGGACAATGCTACCCTATTCATAATGGAGACTTACCCCGATTGTGATCGAGGATCATCTCGATCAGTTTGGAAACTAGCATCCGTGTAACCCTTTACAACTAGTTCCTCTTCATCAAATCCGTATATTAGAAACATATCCTTAGTCCTCCTAAGGTATTCCAATATACTTTCAACAGCCATCCAATGGCTGTTACTTGGATTCTGCTGATATCTACTTGTCATGCTTAATGCGCATGACACGTCAAGTCTAGTGCATATCATCGCATACATGATGGATCCTATAGCAGACGCATATGGGGTGTCCTTCATACGATCTTGCTCATCCTTTGAGCTTGGACATTGAGATGCACTCAATATTGTCCCTCTTTGAATAGGTACTATACCTTTCTTAGAGTTTTCAATCTTGAACCTTTTCAAGATTTTATCAATGTATGCACTTTGGTTTAACCCTATCAACCGCCTCGATCTATCCCTATAGATCTTTATTTCCAAAATATAGGCGGCTTCACGGAGATCTTTTATGGAAAAACAATTTCCAAGCCAGGTTTTAACACCTTCCATGGTTGGAATATCATTTCCAAAAAGTAGTATATCATCAACATACAATCCTAAGAATGTAATTGGACTCCCACTAGCCCTTTTTATATACACAAGTCTTGTCAGCGTTCTTGATGAAACCAAATTTCTTGATCCCTTCATCAAAACGTTGATTCCATCTTCTCGATGCTTGTCTCAATGCATAGATTGATTTCTTTAACTTGCATACTTTATCAGGATGATTTGGATCGACAAAACCTTCAGGCTGAACCATATGGACAATCTCTTCGAGATGTCCATTAAGAAAAGCGGTTTTGACATCCATTTGCCAAATCTCATAATTATAATGAGAAGTAATGGCAAACGATATCCTGATAGACTTTAGCATTGCCATTGGCGAGAAGGTTCCATCATAATCAACCCCTTGAGTTTGAGTGAAACCTTTTGCTACAAGTCTTGCCTTGTAAGTATCCAAGTTTCCATGCATATCAGTTTTCTTCTTGAAAACCCACTTGCATCCAACCAGTTTGGAGTTAAGTGAAGAGTCAACCAATTCCCAAACTTGGTTGTCATACATGGATTGCATCTCTACATTCATGGCTCCTAGCCACTTGTCACAATCTGAATTGAACATTGCATCATGGTATGTAGTTGGCTCATCGGAGTCAACAACGTAGCATCCATCTATGAAAACTCCATATCTTTCATGTGGAATGCTAACTCTACCAGATCTGCGAACGTTTTGTGTGTATTGATCAAGTTCTTGATCATGATCAACAACCTTCTGTTGATTGCTAGGGTCAACCAAACGTGTATCGGCTTGTGGATCTTGATCCTCATCAAATTCCACTGTTCTATACGTCGTTCCTTCCATAAGGAACTTGGCTTCCAAGAACTCTGCCTTTCGAGCAATAAATACCTTTTGCTCTGTTGGATCAAAGAAGTAGTATCCTATACAGTCCTTTTGGATATTCAACAATATACACTTAGTGAATCGACTTTCAGTTGGTTTGGGTGTTAAGCTTAACATAAGCTTCATAACCCATACTTTTAAATATGATAGCGATGGAACTATTCCATTCCATATTTCAAAAGGCGTCGAATCCACTTTCTTGGTTTGGGCCATATTCAAAATACGAGCCGTGGAGAGTAGTGCGAAACCCCGGAATTATAGAGGTAGTGAGCTTAGAGCCATCATAGGTCGAACCATATCCAATAGGGTTCGATTTCTCCTTCCAGACACACCATTATGTTATGGTGTTGTGTGAGGAGTAAGTTGTGAGACAATCTTACAACTTCCTAGATGATCCCTAAAAGTCTCACTTAGGTATTCACCTTCTCTATCTAAACGGAAAACTTTGGTAGTTCTATCAAGTTGATTTTCTACTTCATTCTTGAAGTTTTGAACATTTCAAATTCTTCATGTTTATGTGCCATCAAGTACACATAACCATAGCGACTATAATCGTCGGTAAAGGTAATGAAGTAAGTTTCACCATACCTTGTCATTGTCTTAAAAGGACCACATACATCCAAAGGTATGACTCCTAATAAGTCTTTTTCCCTCTCAATAGTACCATTAAAGGGCGTGTTAGTAATCTTACCTTCTAAACAAGATTCACACTTATCAAATGAACAGTTTTCATTTGTTTTCAAAAGACCATTCTTTTAAAGTGTTTAACTCCGATTCTTGTTTATGTAACCAAGATGACAATGACAAGGATAAGAGTCACTTAAACCATTTTAAGTCTCTTGGTGCATGATCGGTATAATGTGTTATTTTAGGACGAATCATCATGAACCAATTCATAAATATCATTAGAAGGCATAGCCTTGAAATAATATACATCATCCATATAAACATAAATACCATCATTTACAAACTTTAAATCATAACCATATCTTTTTAAAAGGGAAACTAAAATTATGTTCCTAGACAAACTAGGAGCATATAACATGTTTTGAAGAACAACTTCGAAACCTTTTGAAAGTTTCAAAACATAGTCTCCTTTCTTAAAGTGCTTATTTCTTTTGAACCCTTGCAACTGATTGCAAAAGTGAGTTCCACATACGGTATCCAATTACCCATGTGCTTTGAGGAAATAACATTTAAGTCAATATGGATTATGAAAGTTGTGCTTGAGGTTTGCCTAGCATCCCTCTTATTTCTCAACTCATTGAGATAGGTTGGACAATTCCCTTTCAAATGACCTATCTCACCATACTCAGAGCATGGATCGTTTTTCGTTACCTTAGGCTTCATAAGCTTAGGTTTTGGAGGTTCCGCTTTGATCTTCCCTTCCCCTTTGCCTTTGATGTGCCCCTCTCCTTTGGCAACATTTGCCTTGGGATCAGGAATGGCCTTTCTATTGCCTCCCTTATTGATCTAGAGAATAGGTAGAACCTTTCTACCCATCCCTGCCTCAGCTGTTGTGAGCATTGCGTGAAACTCACCAATGCTCTTGTCCTATCCATCCACATTGTAATTCATTATGAGTGTCTCAAACTTTTAGTTAGGATATTAAGGATCAAATCCTTGGCAAACTCTTTTGAGACAGGACAACTAAGCCTCTTGAGGCGGCCTCAACATCATTGGGGTCGGGTTGGTTAGGAATAGGATCATCAAGGACATTTGCCTTTGCTCTTGCTTGAGAACAATTCTCAAGTTTCGAGACCAGTCCATAAGGTTGTTATGGTTCAGACGATCCCTCTCTAAAATAGTTCTCAGTGATAGGGTATGGACGGTCGGGGTGGTAGCATTATTATTTGCGGCCATTCTACAAATTTTACAAAGTTCTTATTAGTATTTCTGAAAAATTTCATTTTAATTATTAATACCCTTTACGTCTCATAGACAATTAATAATTAAAATCTAGAATCCAACGTTACATTTAAATATCGGTTAGGTGACCTTTATCCCTTTATTTAAATTAACAAGGTAGTCAACGTTTGACAATTGTAACCTATTACAATTTCTAGTATATGGGATCGGTTAAACATCTTATGTTTGTTTGGCATGTTTATCCCATCAACACCCTTTGTACGTCATGCTTCGATGATCCTAATCCATGATTTCCAAATTAAGTTGTCCTACTTAGACACACATGTGGATTTGCTAATATTAGTGGTTAGGTGACCTTTATCCCATAAATATGGCAAACCCACCTCAAACTCATAAGTTCCCTCTAATATGGTTAGGTGACCTTTATCCCACATCAAGTTCTCAAATGATTCGAGTGTTGTATAAGAGGATGGTGTTTGACTTATTTTAAAAGGGATTTGAATATTTAGAGGTTTCATAATTCTAGTTTAGAAAACTCTATGTACTTGTATTTGCATGCTTTCAAATATAAGATACCCTATGGTTCTTTTAATAAACCCTTTTTATTATAAAATCATTAATCCTTTTTAATAAACTTTTATTAACTTTTAATGATTAAGAACAATCAATTTTCAGCTTGTTAAGTTTGTTAATGAGTTTGTAATATATGTCTAAATATCAACCAAACAATCAAACAACAAACATTCAAACAAACATAAACATATAAACATGAGTGCATAACCATAGCTACTAAGTTGACAACACTTGTTTGCCATCACAAGTGTTCTCATAAGGTCTTTCTAAAGGGTTTGTAATGATACATTATATTTGTCCATGGACTCCCACTTGAATCCATATCCAAATACTTCAAGGTCCATGACTTTGATGTCCATCTTTGGGTCTTGATCTTGTGCATCTTCCTTTTACAAAATTATATCCTAATACATTTTTCTAATAAAAGAAATGCACCTAATCTATTTATTACATAACCAAATGAATAAATAATTACAACCCAAATAATAAACATAAATATTACAACCCAATTGAATGAATTAAAACAACCATTCCAATCATCCAAATAACATAGGGCCAAAGGCTAGGTTATGCACTATCATATGAACAATCATAAACATTATTCAATAAACGAAATAAACCCCATCAAACCATAAATTTCAACCAACATAAACTGAAAATTTTGGTTTGTTTGTCCAAACAAACAACAACCAACATATCAACCAATTGACATTCCTATCTTTCAAAGTTTAATCATAAGCATGAAGATATAACTTTGAAAGACTTGGGGTTTATTAAATCAACCAAAATCAGCCCCTAATTAGTTGATTAACATCCTTTAAAATGATTTTTAAAGGATAAGAATAAGCAAGCTATTCACATAACCGGCTCTTGATGCCATTGTTGGGTTTGTTAGAACATAAAATCATAGTTTAACCATTTAAACTTTCAGAAAACGTAGCAGAATTACAACTTTATAAACTCGTTTATAAGCTGAAAAATATGTTCATTAGATGACCATATTAATGTATAAAACAAACCCAAAGAACAAAGGATCATTTATGTGAATATGCAAGTTATGAACATATGTAAATGCACATAAAATCACAGCTATATAGAGCTGTGATTCTACCTTACTGCAGCAGCAAAAGTCGACCAAAATGAGATGTTTGATGAAGATGGAGATGCCCAAAATGCAGCCAAGACTTCAAGGATAGAAGTCCTCAAGCTAGTATACCCCAAGCTCCTTGCAAACACACCTTCTTGTTAGGTAGAAAACACCAAGAACAACTTGAAAACCCTCTAATTTTCTGCTGAAAACCCTCTAATTTTGCTGCTGAATTTGTAGCTTTGAGAGAGAGAAGAGAGAATCTTAGTTGTTGTTTGCATGCAAGAATGAAATGAAAGGAGAGCTGAATTTTCTAGTTAGTGGAAAGGAGACAACAATGCATGTGTGTTGAGTCTTCAAGAGAATATGTTGGTTAGAACACAAGGCATGTGTGTCTCCCACTTGACAAAGGGGACGGCCACATGGTCTTCTCTTTTATTTTTTACAAAATTGACACTATCACACACATATTTTGTCTACTAGTCATCTTATTAGATATATACAACTAACCTTTTAATTGTATAATCCATACACTCCTATTATTAATTTGTAATGTTATCTAACTTACTTAAATAACATTACAAATATATTATTGAACAAAATATCCAAATGAATTGTTCCATCTCATATGCAACTTATTTAGAAAACCCATTTTCTAAATTTGGTGTAAATATTTAATTGCATGATCATATCATCAATTAAATATTAATTGGTGTTTGCTAGGCTTGTTATTGGGTATAACCCGACTTGGATCATAACGTACTAACCATATCAATATTCTAAGTGTCTTGGGCACATAGAATCCTACAAAGATTTCCTTGGGTGATGTTTCTGAAATCCAAATCAGAGACATTTGAATCATACAAAGAGCTAGTAACTACAATGGAGTCACTCCACAAGCTGAAGGTAAGGCAAGTTCGCTCAGACAACGGCACCTAGTTCAAGAACCAATGGATGGAGGCATTCTGCAAAGAAAAAGGAATTATGCACCAATTCACATCTGCCTACACTCCTCAAATGAACGGGGTTGCTGAGAGAAAGAATCGCAGCTTGATAGAGATGGCCCGGACGATGCTAGCAGACTTGAAACTGCCTATCCATTTTTGGAACGAGGCAGTAGCTAATGCATTTTACACCCTTAATCGAGTCCTGGTGGTCAAGCGTCATGGTAAGACGTGTTACGAGTTACTCCGACGATGTAAACCTAATCTAGAGTACCTCGAACCGTTTGGTGCACCATGTACACTGCTGAAGAAAACTCAATCAGGGAAATTCAGCGAGAAGGCTGAAGAAGGGATTTTCTTAGGATACAACATACCGAATAAGAGAGTTTACAACAACTCAACGGGTCTAGTAGAAGTGTGGTGCAATGTTGATGTACAAAGATACACCACCCCCTTGCTGGAAAAGGACCCTCTTTCTTTTTCAACTATGATGGACTCTTTAAATCCTTCAACATCCCTCTCTTTCCTCCTGAGGATGAGTTATCAACCAGAATGATGTATGATGTATTAACACACCATCACTGGATCCGATGACCTCAACTTCACAAGGTGAGTCTTCTAGTTCTTCAGGGGGAGCACTTGAGGTAAGTGACTCCTCCTCTAATGATGAAGACGTAGCAAATGATCAGGTGGATCAAGGGCAACAGGTTACTACTACTCCAAGTACACAAGCATCTGATGTTGATGCCTCTGACACTTCAGAACCTCACACTCCCACTGCCTCAGATACTGAACCTTCTGTTCACAATCTGGATAATGAGGTAGTTGTACCCATCACTCCTGGATCTCGATTAAATGTTTATCATCTGTCGGATAATGTCATTGGAGATGTTAGATCAGGAGTCCAGACTAGAAATCAGCTATACTCAGCTGATTATGCCTCGGTAATGGAAAAGGGATATCTTCACGATGGTGCATATCGATGTTTTGTGTCTCAATTTGAGCCAAAATATGTTAGTGAAGCCCTAAACGATGAGGCATGGGTGAGTGCCATGCAAGAAGAACTTCTTCAATTCAAGAAGTTGGGAGTATGGACTCTACTGGATAGACCTAAAGGTGCTAAGGTCATTGGCACCAAATGGGTCTTGAAGTGCAAGAAAGATGACAAGGGTCATAATAAGAAACAAGGCTCGACTTGTAGTTCAAGGATTTCGACAAGTTGAGGGCATTTACAATGAAGTGTTTGCACCTGTGGCAAGAATGGAAGCAATCCGTATCTTCCTAGCCTATGCATCTTACATGAAGATCAAAGTCTATCAATTAGACATAAAGAGTGCATTCCTTCATGGTGAAATCCGGGAGACAGTGTACGTCAGTCAACCAGAAGGATTTGAGGATCCGTATCATCGGGACAGATTTTACAAACTAGATAAGGCTCTCTACGGCTCCATCAAGCCCCAAGAGCTTGGTATGAGAAACTCTTGACACATCTTGTGAAACATGGCTTTCGCAGAGGTGTGATTGACTGTACACTGTTCATCAAAGAAAAGGATGGTGACTTACTGCTAGTTTAGATCTATGTTGATGACATAATCTTTGGTTCCAAAATGAAGCATTTTGTAAAGAATTTAAAACAGTAATGAAAGCTGAATTTGAGATGAGTGCCATGGGTGAGATGAAGTTCTTTCTCGGGTTACAGGTAGATCAAACACCAAAGGGGATATTTCTACATCAGACCAAGTATGTAGGCGATATTCTCAATCGGTTTGATATGGAGAATGCTTCCGCAGCTGGGACTCCACTTGCTACAAACCATGACGTCACACCCGACGAAAATGGTGATCTGGTGGATGCCACTATGTACCGACAATGATCGGATCTCTCATGTACCTCACTGCCTCAAGACCTGATATCATGTACGTGACATGTCTATGCTCCAGATATCAGGCGAAACCTAAAGTCAACCATCTCATAGGCGTCAAAAGGATATTTCGTTATCTGAAGGGTACTCCAACACTTGGGTTGTAGTATCCTCATGATGATGACTTTGAGCTTACAGCGTATAGCGATTCGGATTATGACGGCTGCAAATGAACTACAAGTCCACTTCAGTAGGATGTCAATTCTTTGGGAGAAGATTAGTCACGTGGCAGTGTAAGAAGCAGACATCGGTGGCTCTGTCAACTTGTGAAGCTGAATATGTTGCTATTGCAAGCTGCTGTTCACAAATCATCTTGATTCAACAGTAAATGCGGGACTACGGTTTGAAATTCTCTAACACTCCTATATTTGTTGATAATTCTGCTGCTATAGCCGTAACTAAAAATCCGGTCCAACATCCTAAGACCAAACACATCGGAATTAAATATCACTTTATACGTGATTGTTTTGAAAAGAATTTAATCGATGTTGTTAAAATTAATACGGATTTTCAACGCGCTGACCTCTACACAAAAGCTTTTGATAAACCAAGATTTTTATATCTGTTAAAGGTCAACGGCGTGAAAAAGAAATGTGAAGTGATTCCAGAAGATGAACATGCTTAGTCCGACAACTGTTTATTTTTTCTTTTATTTTCTTTTATTTTTCTTATTTTAATTTCCTGTTTTTATAAAATCCAAAAGAACTATATTTTTGGTTTTAGAATTTTAGGGGGGGGGGAATAGGTTAGTTTAGTATTAAATCAGTTACTTTATTTAATTAGTTAAAAAACAAACAAAAAAGAGGGAGGAGGAAAGTCTTTTAATAGATATGAGATCGTATCTGTGATACTGATTCAATGACTATGGAAAATGATAGAACACAGGTAAGAATTTAACTGATTAAGATGCAAAATTCGAAGTATAAGTCTGAAAAGTCTAAGCAACATAAAAGGAAAAATGATAGTAAAACTAGCTACTACTAAGGTAACACAGAGAAAGTAGACCTAGAGGTTGCTAGATCACTAGATGATGTGTCGGTAGATTCAACACAATAGATAAGTAGACTTCATTGGTGAGTTCAAGCTCAAACTTCATTGGTGAGATCACTAGATGATGTGTCGGTAGATTCAAAATAAAAAAAGTTGTTCAACAAGCTGTGGGTTATCATCCTATCCCTAGTTAACACAATCAACGAAGTTCCAATAAGGGGTGACAAGCAAAATAAACGCCACAAATGTGTGCGGATGACCATAAAAATGAGCAAAGCACATAAAAAATGCAAAAAGTAATTAAGCTAATAACCTATGTTGTTGGTGTGATCTGTGCAAAAAGAATATAATTGCTCAAACAAGAAGATAGGTTGTGTGCCTCTCTTCTGTGCGGTAGCACTGACCTGAGGATAAGCATAACCTAAATATTCTAGAATTCGTTGTTGTTTGCGCCTCTCTACTGTGCGATGGCAATGACCTGAGGCTTGGCATCTCTTTGAAAGCTCTTAGAATAGTTTCTTCTTGTCAAAATACCCGTAGACCGCTCAAAATCTCCTGAGGAATGTTGATTACCATATAAGTGTGGGATCCATAAATGCTTGTTGAAATAATTAAACCTTAAATCATCACCAATGTGTGTCAAAAATCTATGTATGGATTTAAGAGGACAAGTATACTGACAATCATCGTGAGCTGCAATTCTTGAAAGTCCAAATCATTGTGGGTATCTTACAGCACTAGTATGATTTCCTAAACTTGCTAATGACTCTCGATGAAAACAAGAATCTAGCATCAAAAGGCTTTGATAAAATGTCCCAAATGATTTGATTAACCTGTAAGATTCCATAATGAATCGTTCCAGTTATGATCAATGTAACTTGATGCTATACTGTCTAGAAAGAAAAATCTGGTAGATACTTATCTTAGGATTTCAACCTCACACAAAATTACAAAAATAAGTTTTAGTTTTGTCTTTTAGTTCTAGTTGTTTAATTTGTTTAATTTTTAGTCAGTTTAGTTATTAAACATCGGACTATGCATTGAAATTCTATCTGGGATTTAATCACTAAAAAGGGTCACGTCTGAGGTGATCAAACGGGTTTTCAAATGTTAAAAGGGTCACGTCTGAGGTGACAAAATGCTTTTACTGTTAAAAGGATCACGTCTAAGGTGATCAAAAGTTCTCTAAGTTAAAATGGTCATGTCTGAGACGATCGAATGCTCGAAATGTTTTATCAATTGTTAATAGGGCTAAGTGTCAAATGGTCATCAAGTCAAAACCATAAGTATGAGTCATTCGCATGACTGGACCATGAGTATGGACTAGCCGTACGATTGAACCATATGTATGAGCGCAATTGCACGGCTAACCCACACGTATTAACCAGACGTGCGATTGGACCATAAGCATGAGTAAATTCACACAATTGGATCACAAGACTGAACCAATCGCATGTATGGAGGTGACCGAATGAGTAAGTCGCACGACTGAAACCTAGTCGCATGACTGAATGTGACCGACTAAGTCAATCGTACGATTGAAGAGTGTGAATGGATCCAGTCGCCCGATTGAAGACAAATTCAGTATAAATAGGGCAAAAGTCGGTCGCATATGTTCATCACCCCTCAATCGCCCTAAAATCGCCCGAAAGTAGCGACACTCTGCCAAAATCTTATTAAATTGATTTCTTCTTACCATTGTAATACTGACGTGTTGTTACATCATCTTCAGGTAATTATCGACCAAAATCACACAAAATGCGCGGTGAAATCAAACCCTAACAGGCCCAAAGTGTTTAAAATCAAGAAATAAGTCATAATCATCAAACAGACCAAATAAACGTGCAAATTAGTTAAAAAGAAAGACATAATGTGACAATTAGAGTTCCTGTGAGTCTAAAGAATCTAAACACAATGTTTAACTTCCAGTTTTGACCTAGATTCAGGATTAAAGTGTCAAACAGAGAGGTATGCGACTGGTCACTCCGAATGAATTTCAATCGCATGATTGAACTTAGCGAATGACTCAATCGGCCGAATGAGCCAGGCATATGAGCACAACCACACGATTGAACTCATCCGTATGCTTAGTCGTCCGATTGAACTCAGCCGCATGCTCAGTCGCCCGATTGAACTCAGTCGCATGCTCAGTCGTACCTATGAGCTCATTCGCATGACTAGATCTCAGTCGCACAGTTCATTCGCACGACAGAACAGAAGATTTCAAGTCCAATGACTAAAATTCTTACTCATTGACACACACTAACGTTTATTTACATTGTGTAACAGATGGCTAGTTGTTGGACTATGAGCACAAAGCATAACATTTGTGCTCATCTGGATCTGACCTCCCGGAACGCGGCTGATTTCTCGAGCAATATTACATTCTTACGGAGATCAAGGATCTTCCGTGCTATATCGACTCCGTGCACTCCATACCGTTCAGTTCAGCAGACTTTCTGGGAAAGCGCTGTTGTCGACAGGTCCTCAGAGCCCCACTGTATCAGGAGCTCCATTTTTGGTCAGGCTATAGAGATCACTGAGGATGATCTCAGGACAATCTTGGAGTTTGGGGATGATGCTGACTGCCCTACGAGACTACACCCACTGACTGTATGAGGCTGTTTTCTACGGGCCAAGTACTCGGGGATATCAACGCAGGTGTGCTCAATAAGAGCAACCTGTGCCCCCTATTTAAGTACTTAGCCCATGTGCTGCTTAAGTGCTTTGCCTCAAGGAAGGGTGGCTTCGATGAGCTATCTGATAAGATTTAGAACGCCTACGTGGCGTTGGTGCTGAACCATCCGTTCAGCTTCTCGAGGATGATCTTCACCTACCTGGTGGAGAACATCGAGGCTAAGGGCAAGGAGGGTTTTTGCATGTACCCTCGCTTTATGCAGATTATTATTGACCAGAAGCTCCCTTTGCTGCCAAAGGAGAAGGAGAATGCCATGGTACTTGAGGTGATGGATGATACCACCTTAGGCAGGATGAAGGTGTACGGGGGGAAGCAGGTGAAATCCCCTGTCAGACGACTGTTTGGGTATCTGGCCTGTGAGGATTATATGGCGCCAGCTCGAAGGAAGTGGCGCCACGATGACAGTGACTCAGACACTGAGCAGATTGTGCTCCCCGCTGATGATTCCGATGATGATGATAACGGTGATGGTGGAGATGCTGGCCCCACCCAATCTAGGGCCACTACTACTGATGTGACATTTCCATCATCCACCCGAGGAGGAGCAGAGACTGCGGGATTTCATCAGGACTTCCGCCCTGATGAGGAGGAGGAATGGGATGAGGAGCCGTTGACTCAAACGATGGGCAGCAGGGTGGTTGCCACCGAGAGGGGGTTAGAGCGGTAGGTGGATGCCAGGGTGAGTCTGGGAGGCTGCTACTGATCCAGACGAGCCCAGTAGCCAAGGGGGAGCCACTGTATCCAAGGGCTCGAGGAGAAAGAGAATAGCTCAACCCTACAGCAAGAAGGGGAAGAGGCCGAGGTTCACATTGATCACCACCACCACCACAGTTACCACCACTTCTACCACTCCACCCACCACTGCTATCACACCACCCACCACTACCACCACTCCACCCACTAATACTACCACACCCTCCACCACTACTACCACACCTCCACCTTTCACTACTACAGCCTATACTTCAACACCCATTTATACACCACCACCCATATTCACCACTACCACCACTACCACCACCAGCCACTAAGCCGAACCATCATTCCAGCCAACATTCCCCACAGGATCATCTCTACCTCCTATTGGAGTAGAGGAACAGCTGTCAGCACTTAACCATATGGTGCTGAAGCTGTTGGCTGCTGATGAAGAGAAGGTTGCCCAACTATGTCAGCTTGTGGAGCTAAACGCTACCCAAGCACAGCAGATCTCACAGCAAGCTCAGCAAATTGCCTAACTCCAGGAGCATAAAGTCCAATCAGCAAAGAAGATAGAGGAGTTGGAGGCTTCCAACAAGACCATCATGCTCAAGCTCAAGGGATCAAAGAATGAGCCGCTCAAGATAAGGGAAGGAGATGATGATGATGATGATAATAGTGAAGATGATGATAGTGATGATGATGAGGCCAGTGATGATGAAGAGACAAGGGAAAGGTAGAATGATGATGATGATGAAGAAGGAGATACAACTGCATCTGCCTCAGCTCAGGGTCAAGAGAGAAGAACAAAGAGAAATCAAGACCAAGGAGCATCATCTTCTGTCCCACCTGTTTACAAGCCAGCTATTCAGGGCAAAAGTAATGCTCAGATATTTATGAATTTGAAAGCTTTTGTTCTTGAAACTTGTATTAAACTTATATACTTAATATTTATGTATCTTTATTGAATGTTGATTGTCTTGATGAATTACTAATGGTTGATGTATTTACATGTTTAAATCAAGCAGATCAATCATCTCAGCAAGATGAGTATGATATTACTCCCCTTGAGCAAATCAAGTCTCAACTTATAATGATTCTTGATTTGCAAGGGATCGTCAGAAGGTCAGTAAGCTATACTCCTAAAGAAGGAGAAATTATTCATGACCTTACTGATGAACAACTTGCTGAGATGTTCCGGCTCAACCCGAACGAGATTGTCAAGGACGCTCCTACGTTCAAAGTTATAAGTGACGATGAGCTGAATGATATAGATGAAATCAAGATAGAGGATGTGTCTGTTGACCATTATCCTGAGTACACAGACCGAGAGGGAAATGTAGTCCCCAATTTGGGTGATACTCTCGGCAGTGATACATTTGATAAGCTGGATCAGATGGAGAAAGAGGCAGAGAAGTCAAAAAGCCAAGCCCAAGCCTTGGACGCCAATGTTGAAATAAAGAAGGCTAAATGGGCGGCTTGTTTTGTAGATATCCGAGCCTAACGCACTGCTCCAATGCCGAGTGCCTACACCAAGGTCTACAAAGTGAAGAAGCATCTAAAGGTGTCATGAAAGATTATCGCGTGGGCATATTTTGAGGATCTAAATGTCTATGCTGTCAAGAGGGAGAAGGGAATAAAGTACTTCAGATTCCCACATGATCTGAAGACTCTTCCCAGTTTTGAGCTCAACCAGCTAGCACGCTTAAAGTTGTTGTATGCTGACCCGAGAAAGAAGTCAGGCTGGTTTGAGGCTGCATTGAGGAGAGAATACCACACCAGTTGGGTTCACTTCAGACCTCAACAACTGACGAGGTATATCAGAAGGTCTGAAGTTGATTCCATTACTGGAAAGCCTAAGGTAGTGTTGAAGTGGAGTCCTCCGCGCACAATATCAAGAATCCCTCTAAGGGAAATGCCACAGGACTTCACTTCACACTTCAAGTGGTGCTACTATGATTGGAGAACAGGTGAAGCTGTTATAGTCTTGCAAAAAGAGAGCCAAATGGATACTATTAGGGTATTTGACCCAATGTGGCTGACTAACTTGTCTGCTGATGATGTATACACATTGTACAAGTGGCCACTGTTTTATGATTCACAAGACATTATACAAGCCCTCCAGTTTCAAAATGTTATAAGACTCAGTTTCGTGTTTGAGATAAATGCCGGAGTTAGAAGAGAGGAGAAGTACAAGAAGTTTGATGAGCTGATGAAGAATGTTAGACATGAAGTAAACTAGGTCCAAGGGGGAGTTTGTTGATACATGTGTACCTAGTTTAGGAGCTAAATGTAAAATGTATTTCATGTCTTACGTATATGTAATTGAATGGGTATAAATGAAATGAAATGTTTGGTTGATACTTATAACGTTTAATATTTCATTGTTTATTGTATGGTAACGCATATTGAACTAACTATATAGGTTTGTGGTTGTTTGCATAATTCTTAGTCAAATATGGTTGAGAAACATGTTTAAACTTAATCGTGTGAAGTTCTCATGCGAATGGACCATGCGAATGGACCATACGCATGAATACTTCATGCTAATGGATCAGTTGCACGACTGAACCAGGAGACTGGATCAGTCGCATGATTGTGACATAAGATTGACTCAGTCTCACGACTGGACCGTCAGTCGTGCGGATGGATCAACCGCATGCTTCAGTCGCATGACTGAACCATGCTAATGGTTCAGTTGTAAGAATGGAAAACTCTAACCTATAAATACCACTTAATTCGTGGGAAAACGTGAGATTTTTCGAATACCTACGCACATAATCGTACCCTAGCCGTCCAGAGGCTCTAGAAAACCTGTTCCAAGTTCATAGATCATAGTTGATCGTTCTAATCATTAATCATTAACTGGCGATCCAATCAGGGAGAACACAGTCAAGAAAACCATTGATTGTTCTCTAACTAAATAGTGCGGAATCCTATTTGATTGGCGATCCAATCAGGGAGAACACAGTTAAGATCAATCTAACGATTAATGAAACATTATGAATGATTAGAGAACGATCAACTGTGATCTATGAACTTGGAACATGTTTTCTTGAGCCTCTGTACGGCTAGGGTACGATTATGAAAGGAATTCATGTAGATCCTACATGAACAGGTTTTCTATGAACTTGGAACAACTATTTTCTAAATTCTCTAAGTGTGATTTATGGATACAAGAGATGCATTCTGGGTCATATTGTGAATAGGAAAGGAATTCATGTAGATCCTACGAAGGTGGAAGCAATTAGGAATCAGTCGTTTCCTAAAACGCCTAGTGAGATACGTCAATTCCTTGGACTGGCAGGATACTGTCGACTCTTCATTGAGGGATTTCAAAAACCACTCAACCTCTCACTACGTTGACTCATAAAGGTAACATATTTAGATAGGGATAGAGTCAAGGAAAAGCTTTCTAGTTACTGAAAAAGAAGCTTTGTAGCGCACCGATATTAGCATTACTAGAAGGAAGTGATGATTTCGTGGTTTACTACGATGCTTCTATCCAAGGACTCAATTGTGTCTTGATGCAACGTGACAAGGTGATATGCCTCGAGACAACTGAAGGTGCACGAGAAGAACTACACCACCCATTACTTGGAGCTGGGTGTAGTGGTTTTTGCCTTGAAGATCTGGAGACATTAATTGTATGGTACTAAATGTACTATTTACAATGATCATAAGAGTCTTCGGCATATCTTTGATCAAAAAAAGCTAAACATGAGGCAGTGATGTTGGGTGGGATTGTTAAACGATAACGACTATGTTATTAAATATCACCCTAAAGGCGAATGTAGTCGCTGATGCCTTGAGTAGAAAGGAGACCGTCCTGCCCTGACAAGTACGAGCTTTGCAGCTTATGATTAGCACTCACTTGCCTGAACAAATCAAGGAAACTCAGATGGAGGCTTTGAAAGAAGAAAATGTTGGCTCTGAATCCTTACATGGGACGGACAAACAGTTGGAAGTGAAATCCAATGGAATTCGTTACTTCATGGATAGGCTTGGATGCCTTTGAATGGAAATCTGAGAGACTTGGTTAAGAGTGAAGCACATAAGTCTAGATATTCTATACACCCTAGTTCTGACAAAATGTATCAAGATCTGAAGGTGTACTATTAATGGCCTAATATAAAGGCAGACATAGCTACATACGTAAGCAAGTTTTTGACCTGTTCTAAGGTTAAGGTTGAGTATCAAAAGTCATCTGGGTTACTGCAACAACCTGAGATTCCTCTATGGAAGTGGAAACAAATTTCTATGGATTTCATTACTAAGTTACCCAGGACTCCTAGTGGCTACGACATGATATGGGTGATCGTGGATCGACTAACTAAGTCAGCTCATTTCTTAGCGATCAAGGAAACTGATAAAATGGATAAGCTAACCTGAATTTACCTGAAGGAGGTAGTTTTAAGACATGGTGTGCTAATCTCAATTATTTCTAATCATGATGCACGTTTTGCATCCTATTTCTAGCAATCGTTACAGAAATCTTTGGGTACGCTTCTGGACATGAGCACTGCTTATCACCCGTAGACCAATAGGCAAAGCGAAAGTACTATTCAAACCTTGGCAGACATGTTACATGCTTGTGTGATAGATTTCAGGAATAATTGGAAAGTTCATATGTCGTTGGTGGCGTTTTCATACAACAACAGTTACCACACCAGTATTAAGGCAGCACCATTTGAGGCGTTGAATGGGTGAAAGTATAGATCACCAGTTTCTTGGACAGAAGTTGGTGGTAGTCAATTGACTGGCCCCGAATTGGTACGTGAGACTACTGAGAAGATAGTACAGATACGAAACCATATGGCCACTGCCCGAGACAGACAAAAGAGCTACGCTGATAAGCGAAGGAAACCCTTGGAGTTTCAGGTCGGTGACTAAGTTTTACTGAAAGTCTCATCGTGGAAAGGTGTGATTCGATTCGGAAAAAGAGGCAAGCTTAATCCGAGATATGTAGGACCTTTTGAGATTGTGGAAAGAATAGGTCCAGTGGCATATCGATTAGATCTGCCTAATTCACTAAGTGGAATTCACAATGTGTTTCATGTTGACAAAGCTATGATTGTACCGCTTGAGAAAGTACAAGTAGACGAGTAGTTGCGATTCATTGAAGAACCAGTTGAGGTGATGGACCGAGAGGTCAAGACCTTGAAACAGAGCAAGATCCCTATTGTCAAGTTCGCTGGAACTCAACACGTGGACCGGAGTTCATGTGGGAATGTGAGGATCAGATGAAGCTCAAGTATCTTCATTTATTCGAAACAACGCCGACTATTGGAGAACATAATGATTAAATTTTGGAACAAAATTCCTTTCAACATGGGGATGATGTGACAACTCACCCAAAAACTCACTCGATTTTCTTATGCCAATGCAGTAGACTAGTGAGGTAACACAACCATGTAACGTAATTTTCAGGACGAAAATTCTGTCAACATGTGGATAATGTGACATCCAGTAATTTTCCGTTACCAAACTCCGTTGGCTCAGTTAGGCCTTGCATACACGTGTCGTGAGCACACACTAGTTGTCATTGAACGTTGATGATTTAATAATAATTAACAATGACTAATAGATAATACTTAATTAATAACGTTGATTATTAATTTGTGGTTATGTGATTTATGGATTTTAAATGTTATTTGTGAATTCTATTTTGTAACGTGCCAACGTGTTATATGGATTCGTGTGTTATGTTGCTAGCAAATATATATATATATACACATATACACACACACACACACACACACACACACACATATATATATATATATATATATATATATATATATATATGTGTGTGTGTGTGTGTGTGTGTGTGTGTGTGTGGTCATTATTATTGAATAATAATATATGAGTTTTGTAGTTAGAAGTATTTAAAAAGTGTTTAAAAAGATTAGTTTTATAAAATGTAAACAAGTAGGGTTACTTTGTAATTACCATAAAACTAAAAATTACCAAAATGAAACCAACCCTAGCCCCCAAACCCTCCCAATCTGCCGCAACCTTACTCAAACCCCCCCTCCCCTTGCGAATTCAAGCTTCTAGGCCAAGAACAAGTCGATTTTGGTGTGGTTCAAGTATTACAACACGTTAGCAAGTTCATTTATTGATTTCTACAAGAATAAAATGTTAGATTTTGATTAGTTTTATGATTTTTGAGTGTTGATGAACGCTAATCCAAAAATTATACGGAAAAGATGAAATTGATGGGTGTTTGATGATTATATGATGTTAGTTATGTTAGATGAATGTTACTCTAGGTTGATTGTGCAAGAAATCCCTGATTTTGATGACCTAGTTCATACCTTACCCAAAATAGTAAATTTTGATCATGAGATTGTGCAATTGATGGTTGTTGATGATTCTAAGATGTTAATTGTGTTCAATAGATGTTGTTTTATGATGATTGTGCAAATATTGGGTGAAATTTGGTATCTTGTTCATAGATTGCCCGAAATAGTAACTTTTGGATCATGAAGCTACATGTTCTAGTGAATTATGAATAATTCATGTGTTTGAATGGTATCTATGAACTAGTCTAGGCATGTTATTAGTGAATTTATATTAAAGTTGATGAAAGTTAGGCTTTTGGGTATTACTTTCTCGAAAGTGAAACTTTATTTATAGGAAACATGTGATCTTGCGAATTTGGTTTGTATATGATGCTAGGATCATGTTAGAATGTTTATTGATGATATCTAATGTGTTGGATTTTGTTGATTGGGTTAATTGGATGGTTGATGAACTATTTGGAAAATCAATGATTCTTGGAAATGTGCAAGAAAACGAGTATGGTATTTTGTACAAGTTATGTGTTATGATGACTGCTGACGTGTTGGTTGAGATTTGCATGTGTTGTATGAAAACATAAGTTAGCATGATTATCTTGATAAGACTTAAGATGTACAATGTGATTTTGTGATTAGCTTGTGTTTTACTTATGAAATCATGACGTATAATGCGATACTACTTGTGGCTAAACAACTCAACTTAACATGTCACCAACGGGTCAAGTGGGTCAACTAGGTCAATTTTGTTACTGTGTTCCATATCACTTTGGTCAATCTATTTATTGAGCTCATAGGATCTGTTAGGTCTTTCTGGTCATGAATACTTACAAACTCACATGATCTAGGTAATCTTTGACGGGTTGCCTTCCTACTCTTTAAATTGTGTTGCTTGTTTTGCTCGTGTGCACACCAGGTGAGTTCATACCCCACTGTTTTACTTACTGGGCAGATGACATACTGTTTTATTTTACAAACACTTTACATTGATATAGTTATGTTCGTATAACATAGTGTAGCATAGCATGAAATCCCTCACACTTTCGGATCGTTAATAATGATAACTAGAGGGGAAATCTTGGGTAGTACGACTGGGACTGACAAGCCCCACCCGGACGACTCGAAGTCACATGGGTGCAATATTGTCCTAAACACAAACATCATCACAACCTGGTATGTTGTGATGGGAGACAAACAAACAAAATGCATGTCAGCTTCGATCGTGAAATCGCTATGCTTGTTACCTATGAAACTAGATTAGCTATCCCTTTCAGCACACTATTTATATTTTACAACCATTAATGATTATGTTAAATGCAAATTCTTGAACTCGCCAACCAATGTGTTGACTTTTTTAGTATGCTATTCTCAAGTCGAGGTTAATAGCTGCCT
The DNA here is from genome assembly GCA_024085815.1 of Flaveria linearis. NCBI lineage: Eukaryota > Viridiplantae > Streptophyta > Magnoliopsida > Asterales > Asteraceae > Flaveria > Flaveria linearis. The sequence goes on from CM044005.1 coordinate 45,529,783, forward strand.
TAGAAGCACGCACGGGTCGAGCATGCATTTGAAAACTGATCTGTTACATTTTGGGTTTATCTTACATTCTATATTTTAAACAGGGTTTGGTATGTGTTTTGCCAATGTTACATTTCTATTACTTTGCATTTAACTTATTTAGTTTCAAAACTCTGATTTGTTTTAAATGTTGCATATAGTGTCATTTTGAGTAACTAACGATTGGGATCCTGGTATGTTCACACGCCTCGTGGTAAAAATCCGCACATGGATTTTAAGGTTGTGACAGAGAATACCAGAACTTGATACCCTGAACCATCCCATGGACTATGTAGGAAAGGTCCTCTGTAATTTGGTCCTATCCTCTATGCTTGTTAGATAAACAATGGATGACTACATGGAGCATGTACTTCCACTTAGAAGAGACCATCCCTTTTCTAAAGTTTCTTACAGAGTAATCACCTTTATAGTCCCATCTGCCTGAAGTACTAGTTGACAGCAGACTTTGGAAGGACAAATTGCATTCCACATCAACCAGCCTGATATGAGTATTAATGGAGGCTGGAGTGATGAAAATTGTCCTCCCTTGCACTATGGCAGACAGTGCCTTCTCTCCATCCATAGTGAACTCTTGGTAGGTCCTCTAAAACTCCAATAGTTGATCTTCATATAGTGGTGGATCTATGGTGACGGAGGTGAAGTAGTTGGATAGAGTCAAGAACCGGTAGACATCTGAGGAACCAGAATCTTTCTCAGAGTTTAACACATAAACCTTATTATGTTGCCTAACTAAATACATAGAAAAATCTGGTTGGTTTCTAGGATCAAGGTTGACCATTTGTAAGTAGCTTTGCGATAAAGAAAAATAAGAACAAATGCGGTTTGTGGGTAAATTTAAGTTAGAGAGAATTTGCAGATGAAGAGGAAAATGAAAGAGGAGGAAACGTTGAGTGTATATATAGATGAAATGGATTTGAACCAAAGTTAATACAAAATGATAAACTTTAAAATTCCGATGTCGGTCCCACCTCTGAAAAAGTGCCCAGAAAGGTAGATATTTTGGAAGTCAAAAATCTTCTGAATGTAATTTGTCTTTGGAAATTTTATAAAAACTTCCGAAGCCAATTTGACTTCAGAAGATATTCGTAAGCTTTGTGGATATTTTGCTTTGGAAGAAAAGTACTTAGATTATTTTTACTTCTGATACATATTTGGTTTCGAAAGAGATTAAAAATAAAAAGTTTTATTCATAAGAGAATAAATCTTCGAGGCTTAATTGCTTTCGGAAGAAAATTGTTCTTCAAAAACATATAAGTAATTAGAAGCATATTTAAGCTTTTATAGATATATCAAAATTTCTTCCGAAGGTAAATTTCGTATAAGTAGTTATTTGATTTGAAGACATAATGTTCTTCCGAAGACAACTTAATGTCTTTTGAAAGTAAATATGTCTAAACTTTCCAAAATTTAAAGGAATATCATTTAAAAAGATTTCTTCCAAAGTAAATTGGGTTTATGTAGGTGATATTATAGACAACTTAGGACATATATTTTTTTAGAAATAGTCTTGAGTTAAGTTTAAGAAAATCTATTCAAAGTTAATCATTCCAATAGATGATACAAGATAATTAAATCTCTGTTAATCAAAAGACTTTGTAAACAGATCAGCATATTGTTCATTTGTATTAACTTTGACTAGTTTTATAAATCCTTTTTTAAAATTATCTCTAATCAAATGATACCTGATATTGATATATTTTGTCCTTGAGTGACGGACCAGATTCTCTGTAATAGAGATAGCACTGTTGTTGTTTATGTGGATTGAAGTCTCTTTGAAGTTGAATCCATAGTCCAACATCTGATTCCGAATCCAAAGCACTTGAGCATAGTATCTAGCAGCAAAATGTATTCAACTTTAGCAGTTGATGTAGACACACAGGAGTGTTTCTTATATTACCAAGAGACTATCCTTCCACCCAAGAATTGACATCCCCTAGTTGTAGACTTTGTATTCATACTGCTGCCACTATAGTCACTATCTGTATAAGCATACAAATTGGTGTCAAAATTCTTTGGATACCAAAGGCCTAGTTTAGGAGCACCTTTGAGATATCTAAGAATCCTGTTGATAGCAACTAGGTGCGACATCTTGGGGTTGGTTTGATATCTTGCATAAATGCATGTGGGAAACATGATATCAGGCCTGTTGGTTGTAAGGTACATAAGAGACCAAATCATAGCTCTATAGAGATATTCATCCACACACTCCCCCTCAATATCAAGTCCATGGGAGTGGTTTATTGCTATGGGTTTGCAACCTTATATTCAATCATATTGAATTTTGTAAGTATGTCTTGTACATACTTTGACTGACTTATGAAGATGCCATTTTCAAACTGCTTCACTTGAATTCCTAGAAAGAAATTGAGTTCCCCCATGGCACTTTTTTCAAATCTATTCTTCATCAGCTTCTCAAAGTCTTTGTATAGCCTTAGATTAGTTGACCCAAAGATAATGTCATCTACATATACTTGAACCAGCATCAAGTCATTTCCTTTTCCTTTGATGAAGAGTGTTCCATAAATAGTACCCTTTTTGTAGCCATGCTGACAGTGATACTGAGATAGTGTCGCATACCACTTTCTTAGAGCTTGGTGCGGCCTATAAAGAGCTTATCAAGCTTACAGATATAATCAAGATGATTTGGGTCTGCAAAGCCAGGTAGTCGTTTGACATACACTTCCTCATCAAACACCCCATATAAGAAAGCACACTTGACATCATGTTAGTAGACCTTGAAATCCTTGGATGCAGCAAAAGCAAGTAATATCGTAAGAGCTTCAAGTCTTACCACCAGAGCGAAAACATACGTGTAGTCAATTCCCTCTTCTTGTGTGTATCCTTGAACAACTAGTCTTGCCTTGTTCTTGATAAAAATCCCTCTATCACCTTTCTTGTTCCTAAAAACCCCCTTGGTACCTACAGTGGTATTCCCTTGAGGAAGAGGACATAGGTTCCAAACCTTTTGTCTTTTGAATTGAAGCAGCTCCTCCTGCATTGTTTCAACCCAACTTTCATCCTTCAAAGCTTTATCAACTTTCTTAGGCTCAATCTAAGACAAGAAACAAAGAGTATAGACAAACATTTTTGTCATGGGTTCGAACTATAGTTCCGACCCTTGTCTCAACATCTCCAATGATGTTTATGGTGAGATATGACTTGTGGATTATTAGTTGAGGAATCATAACAAGTCGATTTGACAAATCTAAATTGGTGAAATTCAGATCTAGCAATGAAGTATCACCCACCACATCAGCACACTTAATAACAGAAGCTTGATCCAATGAGTGTGTGAAATCATTAATGTTGTCTTTTATGGAGTGGTTATCAGCATCAAAAAATTCTTGATCACTATCACCACCTCCATTTCCTCCAATATTAGAAACTCCTTCATTTGAGTTATGTGCCCCTGTGCTGGAATTCGTAGGCACCTCAAATGTATCAGCTAAATTTGTCATGGTTGTGCTGATATGATTTCTATTTATAGGGTTTGTTACCACTCGAGCTGAAGTAATTTTCTTACTTGGTCTTCTTAGCTCAAACCTTAGGTTAGGATCTCTTATTAATAAGTTACCTGTCGATCCTAAAAGATCTTCACAAGATCTGTTAAAACAGTTGGTAACTAAATCAAGATCAAACAACCAATCAGGACCAGAACCTTTCACACTAGGTGTGTGCACATTGAAAATCACATTCGCTGACTCGTCAACTACTATAGTTTAAGATTGTCTACTCTATAAGCCATAGCTTGGGAAGAGTATCAAATGAAGTGTCCTTCATCTGAGTTCTCTACAAATTTGTCTATATGATCTTTGGTATTCAAGATGGTGTAAGGACATCCAAATGATCTGAGAAAACGAAGAAAAGGTCTCCTTTTATGCCACAGTTAAGGAGTCTTACCATGAGTCTTGACTACTAAAACTCTATCTGCATATAGGCAACGTTAACGGCCTCTGCCTAAAAGGTTATGGCAGTTATAGTCAGATAATATGGTTTTTACAGCTTCAATAAGTGTTTTTGTTTCTCCTCTTAGCAAAACCATTTAGCTGAGGAGTCCTGGGAGCATAATATTTTCTTGTAGTACCCTTTTCATCACAAAATATGTTAAGTGTTTGGTTCTTGAATTAAGTTCCTTGATCATATCTTATGGTTTTGACCTTGTGATCACATTGATTCTCAATTTTCAGAATGAAGTTCTTCAAGATCTTAAGAGTCTCATCATTAGTTCTAAGGAAGAAGACCTAAGTGAATCTTCTTAAATCATTTGTGATCACCAAACAATATATGGTCCTTCCTAGACTTATTACATTGGTGGGGCCAAAGAGATCCATGTGTAATAAGTGTAGGGTGTAGTGATGGAGTTATTAAACCGGTGAGGCCAAAGAGATCCATGTGTAATAAGTGTAGGAGTGTAGTGATAGAGTTCATTTCCTTTGGTTTGTGAGACACCTTGTGTTGCTTCCCTTTTAGGCATACAACACAGTGATCATCACTTGTAAACTCTTTCTTCGGCATTCCACTTACCAAATCATTCTTAATTAATTTATTCATGTTTTTAAAGTTTACATGGCATATTCTTTTATGCCAAAGTAAAGACTCATCACCATTTTCTTTAGATAGAAATCAAGAAACTTTTCCTAAAGGGGATGTTTCCTGCAAATCTATCTTGTACGTGTTCTCTTTCCTGGGGGCTCTGAGTAGGATATACCCTTGAGGAATGACCACCCCAGGCTTGAGAACAATGCATTCATGCTCAGTAAAGAGCATGTTGTGTCTTTGATCACAAAATTAGGATACACTCAGTAAATTGTACCCAAGCTCCTTGACAAAGTTTACCTTTTTAGTGCTGAGCTTACCATTTATGACCATGCCCCTTCTAGTAATGTAACTACCTACATCTCCTCCAAAAGCAACTAGCCCTCCATCAATTTTCTCAAAGTTTTGGAGCAAGGAGCCATTGCTTGTCATGTGCCTCGAACAACCACTATCAATGATCCATACATTTCTTTTAGTCTTTAGCTATTCTTGCATAAAAAGAGATGATTAGTTACATTTACAAACACAAGCCTCATTGGTCTTGGGCTTGTCAAAGTGAACTGAAGACAATGCAATAGTGATTGATCCTATGTTCAGGCTTTGAGGATCATCTATTGTTGTTGATGAAGAACTTTCAGTCACATAGTATTCCTTTATCTTCCACACCATCTTTGGAAGATTTGACTTTACCTTCAACACGTCAGAAGTTTTGACAACTTCGGATGTTTTGGAAAATAGACCTTCAGAAGATCTTCCTTCACTACAGCAAGCTTCAATGCTTCAGAAGCATTCCTTTCTTTTGAGACCAAATTTTCTTCTGAAGGCCAGTTTTCACTTGTCTTCTTTTCCACTTTGGACCTTCTAAGAGGAAGAGATTTTCTTTTCAAAGCTATCTTATTCTTCTTCTTCTTCTCAGAAGTCTTATTCTTGGTCATGTGGATAGTACTTTCGGGATTGTAGATGCAATCCTTGGCAAGATGAAAAGTACTACCATATATGATGCATTCAACTGTCTTCCTTCTGAGAGTCTTCTTTTGAGTAGTAGGCTGAGCTTGATCACTTTCCACTTCTATTTTCATCTTCTCATACAATGCAACAGACTTCTTAAGGTGAGGCTTACTCTTAGAATTGGATGGTTCAGTCTGTGTAGCAGTGGTACATAGCCGATCAGTTTTCATTTCTTCATAGGGATGAGTTGGACATGAATTAGAACTCCTGGTACTAGAGTTCATACTTGAATCTTCACCCTTCACCACTTCAAATCCTGTAGAGATAAACACTTATTTTGCTTGGAGTTGAAGGTGACCTTGATCTCTTAAGTCTTCTTTGATCTTCTCTTGGCTGCTCTAATCAAGTTCTTTCTCTTGGACTTTGTCAAACCTACTTCTTTGCTCTCCTCGGAAGAATAGTGACCCTTCTTAGGATGTTCTTCTTCACTCATCTCAGTCGCATCCTTCACTATCTCCTCTTCATCCTCTTCTTGAATGGGCTCTATGAGTGGAACCTCATCTTGACAAGTTCCATACCTTGGAGATCTTACATATAGTAGAGTGTGTGGAGGAGATATCTTAGTAGATCCCAGACCATGCTTATTCTGATAAGAAACCTTTGCATGAAAGGATGAGGATATAATGTTCTTGAAGGTCTCTTCTTCAAGAACATATTTTTCTACCTTGGCTCTGCTGATCATAAGCTCAGCCTGGCATTCAAATAACATGGTGATGAGATCTTTGATTTGATTCCTTTAGTTGGTGTGTTCATGCTTAAGAGTGGAAATGGTTTTCTCTAGATCTTCTATTTTAAAAGTTTATAATCATTTTCAGCTCTTTATAGGACCTATATCTAATTATTTTAACAATACACTCAGGATGTTCCAATACCTTGGCTTCTTCATGATCAGCCATCAGTGCTTGGTTTGGAGATGCGTCTTCAACCTAAAAACTCCAATCAAATCCTCCTTTTTAAATAGCAACATCTGCTTGCTTCTTGAGCTTCTTAATGTGTGGAGCTCCATCAGTGTAGTTTGGTATGGGTTGTGCTTGGACACCATTTGTTCTTGGTTCCTTGCACTCCCTAGCAAAGTGTCCTATTTGGTTACAGTTGTAACATTTCACCTTGCTTTTATCCAGCCCAAACTTTCCACTGGTTGCATTGCTGGGAAACTTCCTACATGTTCTCTTTTAGAACTTCTTAGCTCTATAAGTGAGAAGAGTCATCTGCTGGACTATCTCCATATACTCCAAATCATCTGGATGGTTACAATCCAAGTCTTTAAGAATGAAGAGGAAGTTACCACTACTTTCATCAGTAGACATAAAGGCTTGAGATGAGCTTGTATCTTGGAATGGGCTTCCTTGGATATAGCTCTCCTTTGGTGTCTCTGGGAAGGTGATGAAATGACCCTTTTATGAGTTTTCAGGATAGCAGATGAGATGATGTTGTGGTTCTTTGTAATCTTTTTCAACAAGTGTAGGGCTGAACTCTGCTGATTGTTAAAGTTGCTAGATAGATTTTGCATGTTCATCTCCATCTGGTATCCACTGAGGATACTATACAATCAGTGAGAGTAAGGGTCTTGAGGTTTTTAGTCCTCTTAATGACAACACACTAGTATGTCCATTATCTAGAAAGAAAGGACATGAACTACCTCATAATGTCCCTTTTCTCAAGAGTTACTATAACATCCATTAGAGTATTCACAATCTTAACATACCTGAAGTATTATTGAGTCATGGCTTCACCTGTCTTGAAGGTGAAGTTCTCAAACTACTATATCAAAAGGTTATTTTTGTTCTCTTTTGTTTCATTAAACCCCTCATACATAAGCTTCAGTTCATCCCATAGTTGCTTAGCAGTTTTGCACTTCTTGAAACCTCTATAGATAGAGTTTGGAAGAGCAATTTCAAGGGAGGTCATGGCTTTCTGATCTACATCAATCTTCTTCCACTCTTTTCTGAGTAGTCAACCACTTCCTTTGGTATCATACCACCAACATCAACAACTGAAGAGGTACATGGTACATCAGCTCCTGAGACAATAAATCCCCACATCCTGCTGTCTTGAGACTTGATAAATCCTTCCATTCTTTGGCACCAAGTATCAAAGTCATCAAGAGTGATCAATGGAGATTTTTTCATGGTACCAGTTTTCATATTAGCCTTGGTAAGAACTGTCATTTGAGTTGTTAAGTGACTTGTGAAACTGGAGGGATTTAAGATGGTAAGATCTTACAATCAAGAGCCTAAAATGCTCTGATACCAATTATAGGACTGGGTGAGGGTGGTCAATACAATCAGTTTCATAATAAGGAGAGACTTAGAACACTTAACAGATCAAATAGGGAACCAGGTTTAAGTTAACGATGCTAAGAAAACAAGTATGAGACAGAACGAAGAATAGGAACAAGATATGTATGGTTTTCAAGAAAGTTGTATATTACTCTTAAGTTATAAGTGTTACAAGGCATAAAGATAAATACAACAACCTGAGATATTTTATACTACATCCTACAGCCGACTATACTTTGAAAGCCAGCTGAAAACACTAATCTAGATAACAAGATCAATTTATAGTCAAAAGGCAGATTGTCTTTTGACTTGTGACTATGACATGTCATAGCTCACATCCTAATATATTACAAAAATGATAAAAGGTACACAGTAGAAAGTTACAGAACAATGACTATAATCTATAGTTGATAAAACCATGAACATTTTCACCAACTTATCTAAGTTAGAGAGTTTTCAGAGTGACAGCGGAAAGTTGTTTAGCTTTTTGTCAAAAGATTATCAGAGAAAGCATGTCTTCTCTGTCTTTAGGAGAAATCGGTCTTTGGCTTCGGAAAACTTTGTCTCTGAAGCTTCGGAACACTTTATGTTTGGGTTTGGAAGATTTTGTCAATTGGATTCGGAAGACTATACATTTAACTTATTTTCTCAGAGTGTGTAAAACTTCCGAAATAACTATACTTTGTACTTCATGCATGCATGCTGAGAGCTCTTTGGTTACTTTGATTGTATCGCCTTTAAGTGTAAACCTTACAAAAAGTACCTAAAATTTACGTCACCGTTCCACATCATATCAAAAGAAAGAAAAAAAATATTTTGTAATTGAAACAAAAATTATAGTATGCTAAAAACATGTTAGGATTTTTAATTTATATAAAACATGAAAGCTGAGTGACATAATTGAAATACTTTTGTTCTTGAGTTACATAATTAGAACACATTTGAAAGTTAGTTACTATTTTATAAAGTTATCCTTTTTATTCTTTAGTTGTATAAACATGTGGCATGTTTATTTATTCATATGTCTATACCTATTCAGCTATAGTAATTTTGGTTGAATGCACGTGTAACTTCATTTGGTGAAGTTAGTTAACGTGTTACTGCATTCGATATAACTAAATTAAGTGTTATCCCGTCGCGAAGCTCGGGTATAAATCCTAGTTAAAATAAATTACAAAATAATATATTTGTTAATGGTAAATTTGGCATCTATTGCAATATTATTAAGAAAGGCTATATCTGAAATATTAACTTTCTTTGAATATATAACATACTAGGTTAATATCTTGTTTAGTATACGGGTTGAATAAATAAAATAATTAATAATAAAAATAAAAAACTTAAAAAAAATATTAAAAAGTTAGTAATAAGATTTAGGTATTCTTTTAAAAAATATACTCATTTTAAATATTGTTATTGTTTAAAAAAAATTGTTGTTTAGACATTTCGTTTTAAAAAAACTTATTTTAAACATTTGTCTAAATTTTGTTATTTTTTAAAAAAATTAAAAAACATTGTCTAATTTTAAAAAAAAAACAAATGTTTTTTAAAAAGCTTATTTTAAACATTTGTCTAAAAAATGTACGGGTTGTCTAAAACAAATTCTTGTTTAAACCTTTCATTTTAAATAAACAATTTTTGAAAAAAATATATACTTTTTTATAAAAATTTCACTGTGTAAAAACTTTGGTTTTTAACTATTTCATTTCTTAAAAATTCTTCTTTAAAAAATTATTTTTAATAGAAAATATATTGGTTAAGAAGATTTGTTTTAAAATATTTTATTTTTTTAAATGCATTGTTTTAGAAATAATTAGTATTTTATTAAAATTGTGTTTTTCTAGAAAGTGTATTTTTTAATAAACAAATTCTGTTTTAATTTATTGAAAATCCTTATTTTAATCTATAAAGAGTATATAAAAAATCATTAATTGTTATTTATTGAAAAAAGAGGCGGAAAGATTGATATGAGGATGTGTAAAATCCAGCCATATGGCATCTAAAAGTTTCATTTATTATGTATAAAAGATTTATTCAATATCAGTATTTTAATCTATAAATAGTATCTGTTATTAAATTTTTAATTATCATTTATAACGGAAAGAAGCAGGAAAATTGATATGAGGATGTGTAGAATCCTATATTGTGGCATCTAAAACTTTCATTTATTATACTAGTAGAAAACACACGTGAGGTGACGGCGGATTAGAATTGACAATCCAATGAAAAGATTACCTATCATCTAGAATCATTTGAGGGCGACCTTGAGGAGTTTTTAGTGTAGTGATCTTTACAGTTTCTTATACAGATAGATACAAAAAGATACAAAATGTAACACCCGGAAAATTGACTAGGCAAGTCAAATAATAGTAATGGGCTTAGACGAGACCATTTAATAAAAATAGGATGGTTATGGGTGTTAGACCGAGTTAACCCTTCGAGTCATGAGCTTGACGGGTTTAAGGTCCCGGGAACGCCCGATGTATATATAGACGGATCAGCTGAGCAACTCTCATTTGCACTCAACACCCAGTTTCTAGAGAGAGAGTGTAGAGAGAGAAAGTGTCGATTTGAGGCTCGGTTGATCAAGAAATCGAAGATTGGTGTTCGTGGGCTTCCAAACAACAAGAATCCAGGTAAGAAACATCATCTAATTGTTCCTTTTGATGAAAACCCGGATTCAAGTTTTGGGGTTTTTGAAAGTGGCAAGAATCGCCAAAAAACTCACGTTTTTATGTAAGAAAACATGTAAAAAGCTTAGATATAGCTTCCTGGATGATAACCCAAGGTTTTGGGTGTAAAAGATTGATGTTTTGGGTTAAAATGGGCTGATTCGTGATTTTCAGATCGTTCTGCGAATTTAAGCATTCATCCAGCGAATTTATAGATTCGTCCAGCGAAACTAAGAGAAGATCCAGCGAAACTACAGTTTCGCTGGGGCGAAACTACAGTTCCGTGGATAAGTTCGCTGACAGTGCTATCCAACGAAAGTTGGCCGAAACTGGCAGCGATACTGGCAGCGAAACTGCCAGCGAACCTGCCAGCGAATCTACCAGCGAAATTGTTGGCGAAAGCGAAACTGCTGATCGCCTAGCGAAACTGTGGGCGAAACTAGCAGCGAAACTACTGGTCACTCAGCGAAATTAGCAGCGAAATTAGGCAGAAATTAACTCCTTTGAGTGTTAACTTATCTGCAGGTGAGGTAGTGCAACCCTCTCTTTTAAAACTTGATTGAGAAGCTACTCATCAAGTACAGGTGAGTTACTAGAACCCCTCTTTTACTGATTTTAAAGTTTTTGGGGCTATTATACATACCAAGTAAACGTTTTCAAGTGAAACCGTTGGTTTATGGCTGTATGTTCGAAAGTAATGTGTATGCATGTTTTAGAGTTGGACTAAGAAATGGATGTTAGAATGTTTTAGGTGCCTTAGTATGATAGATCCATGTTTGGGCAGTATTAGAAAGCTTTCAGAAAAGTCCCATGCAACCACTTTGGACTTAGGATTTTCTAAGTGATGTTAAGTGGTAGAATAGAGAGATAGGCCCTGTTATGATGTGATGGCCTATGCCTGATGTGTGCATGATGATGTGATGAAGTTTATGATTTGTATGTGTGTGAGTGATATGTTATATTCCTTCGTTAAAAGGGTTTTTAAAACGTACGTATTATGTTTTATAATACATAGTGTATGACTTTACGGGATAAGATGAATGAATGAACAGATTAATGAACGTAAAGTATTATGTAACGAAGGGAAAGATAATGATAAAGTACAAATGAACGAATACGATAAAGTACGAAACGAACGAACATATGGAATAATGAATGGACGAAAGGCTTGCAAGCAAGTGTATGAGGTGAGCGACTCTGTGTCGCAACAGACTCGAGAGAGGTCCGTGTCGCGTACTACGGTATTGCAGGAGACGAGATCTAGATGAATGAGAGTAAGATTGGCTTGCAAGCAGAAGGAAAGGAGGATCACGACTCATGGAGAGTTGTTAGCTCAACTGTGGGTGTGTTTTATAGCGTGCGATCTTGGCTAACCTTTAAGGGGACATAGACAACGTGGGGGTTCAGTTTTGGTAACTGCTCCGATACGTGCGATGTGGTATTTACTGTGTGCTATGTAGCGTGCGATTTTGGCCTACCTCATGTGGATTATGTAGCATGCGATTATTGGCTAACCCATGAGATGGCGTGCGATATTGGCTGAACCCCGAGAGCTCTCACACACACAGGGGGAGTCGGTCTTGGTGACCTCTCCGTTGGTGCGATTTATGTGATATGTACGGTGGAATTCATAAGGGGACATAGACACAGTGGGAGTTCAGTTTTGGTAGCTGCTCCGTTACGTGCGATATGGTATTTACTGTGTGCTATGTAGCGTGCGATTTTGGCCTACCTCATGTGGATTATGTAGCGTGCGATTATTGGCTAACCCATGAGATGGCGTGCGATTCTGGCTAAGCCCCAAGAGTTCTCACACACAGGGAGAGTTGGTCTTAGTGACAATTCTATTGGTGCGAATTGCACCAGACGAGATAGTGAGGTGAGCAACTTTGTGTTGCAACAGACTCGGATGGAGTTCAATCCAGGTGATTGACTCGACGGGATCTTTGTCGCGTATCCCGGCACAGACGTGAGTCGGGGATATTGCATGAGACAAGATCTAGATGAAAGAAAGAGAACCATGAAAGAAAGAAAGTATGAACCGAACGAAAGTTAATGAACGTTATGAGTGAAGAAATGAATGAATGAACGAACGATGATAAAGATAATAATAATAATTATTATCTGTATGTATGTATGATGTATGCTCACTAACGAAATATCATAATAAGAACGAAACGGGATCCTTGTCATTTGACCTCAGTAATCGTGGCTGTGTGCCATGAAGAGGGTAAAGCCAGACGGGATCTAGATAAGAAATGAATGATAATGAGGTACGATGAATGAACGAAAGTTAACGAACGCAATGAAAGATAATTATGATATTATGTGTACGTATGATGTGTGAGCATGTACGAAAATATAGTATGATTTGAAAGAAAGTAAAGTACGGTTTTAACGAAAGTAAAGTATTTTATTATAAAAACTAGAACTCACTCAGCGTCGCTGACTTTTGTATGCATGATAGTTGGCAGGTATTTGGTTGAGGCTGAGGAGATGTAGGCATGGATGCATAAGCTACTGGGAGCGTTTTGAGGCTGGCATCCATATTTTGACATGTCGTAGTATTTTGAGAGGAAAGAATGTTGCAATGTAATAAAATGACATGTTTTAGTTACTAATGAATGTTTTTAAATTCCGCTGCAAAGTAAATATGTGTTTTAAAATGTTTTATGTGCGATGAATGACCAACTGTGAGGTGCCCGAGAACGGGGCCTTACACAAAAGATATTGATAAGCAAAATTCTATGTCAAAAGGATATGAAAGACGTTGATAAACATACATAAAAGTAACCTGTGCGAAGCAGCGACGTCGACAATTTACAACGCAACGATCTTTCATGGTTCTCAGCCGATATGACTTTTATTTCCCACACCCTATTTGGGTTAGCCATAAAGATTTACATGAAGAGGTATATAAATTTGTTAAAATAATAAACATTTATGAATCCAACCCTTGTAAGTGAAATTCAAGAGATTAAATGCAAGTTGTAACTATTTGAAGAGGTTCCTAAAAAAATAAAGAAAACATTTTGTTTCTTTTAGTTAACTATGTTGCGAGTATGATGCACTTGATCACACATTTCTAGCATTAGTAACTAGGTTCTAAATTTACATCAACAATAAAAATACACTCATTAGGGTGGGGTGAGTTCAAAGTTATTAAATCAAATGGTAGATTTTTTTTGGGTAAAGGGTTACCCCAGTGATTTTTATTATTATCAAAATGAAAACAAGTAAAGTGGAGAGTCCACTTTAATTCGAAATTGGACACGCCCAATTCCGGAAAACAAAAATAACATCTAGCTAACTAGTAAACTAACAACCAAGTAGCCGACATACTCAACAAACACATGAAACACAGTCATCATCTTCCAACTAAGCGTGAATTTCCCATTGGTCGTACACCCTTTGCACTTGGCTACTCCTCTTAATCTTCAGGCCCATGAGTTTGTACCGAATTTCTTGAACAATCATTTTTACTAGAATGTCCGGAGGACGTGGCTTATCATTGAATAACCTCCGTGTTGGTACACATACCCCTAGTTCTAGTCTAGTGAGCTTTAATGTAATAGAACTTCTTCTTGTAACACATATGTAACGTTGATCAATATAATGAGAATCTCTTCTATTTATGTTTATTGGTTGTTTACATGTTATATCTATTCATATCAGTTATTAGTACACGCATATATGACAATGTTATATAGGTTTACAGTTGTTAGACATAGGTTTGAACCATCAAAGGTTCAAGAATGTGTTTAACTAAGTAATCTGATTCAGTCGCACGACTGGACCATGCGAATGGGCCAATCACACGACTGAACCAGGTGATTGAGTCAATCGTATGATTGAGTCATAAGACTGACTCAGTCGTCCGAATGAACCAATTGTATGACTCAGTCGCACGACTGAGCCAGTCGCTTAGCTCAGTCGTACGAATGATAGTGGTAACCTATAAATACCACTTAATTAGTGGAAAAACATAACACTTCGAATACTTGTAACCCTAGTCGACCCAGAGCGTCCTGTTCGTCCATTCCAAGTTCATAGAACGTCTGAGATCATCCCTAGTCCATTCTTAACATTTTCTAATCGTTAGGTTTGATCTTGATTACGTTCTCCCTGATTGGATCACCAATCAAATAGGATTCCACACTATTTGATCCGGTATAACGAAGAATCAGTTAGTACTCCGTACGTACACGGTCCTAACAAGTGGTATCAGAGCATAGGCTCTTGATTCTTCGTGGATTCAATCAAGTTTTTGGTAAAGAACGTTTTACGCGAAAAGATCCAATCTTTCTGCTAAAAAAACCAAGTTTTTACGTGTGCATGTTCTGCAAAATCAATATTTTTCGACTTACAGCCGTCTAGGGTGTCAAAACTAGCGTTTTAGGTCAAAAGTTGCAAAAACCCTCGATTTCAGCAGTCTCAGTCGCACGATTATCTCAATCGTACGACTGAAGTCCAGTCGCCTGTTCATTCGACCGATTGAGTCAGTCGCCCAGTTCAGTCGCCCAGTTGAGTCAGTCGGTCTGTTCAGTCACCCAAGTGTCTCAGTCGCCTGTTCAATCGCACGGTTGAGTTCAATCGCATACTGTTAGTGTCAATCGCATCCCAGTCGTACTCCCCAATCGCATTAACAGTTTTGTTTTCAAGTTTAAGTTAACATTCATTATGGACTCCGAAAATTTCGTGTTCTCAGCAGGGAAAGACTCAAGGATCCAGAACTTACTGCTACTGGAAAATGAGATTGGTAACCACAATAAGCCACCTAAGCTTCTGTCAATTGATGAGTTCCTGCAGTGGAAGCAGAGGTTTGAGATTCATCTCAATGGCGTGGATACTAATCTTTGGAACGCTATCGACACTGGTTACACCATGCCAGTTGGTGCTGATGGTATACCCTTAACGTTGAGTGGACTGACTGATGCTCAAAAGATTGCCTACAATGCTGAAAAGAAAGCTTACGCGATGCTCACCCAGTCTATTCCTAAAGAGATCTTCCATCAGCATTCTGAGCATAAACAAAGTAAGAAATTCTGGAAAGCTCTCGAGAAAAGGTATGAAGGGAGCTCAACTCTGAAGTCTTTAAACGCCAAAGCACTTAAGAAAGAATTTGATTATTTTTCTGCTATTGGGAATGAGAGTTTGGACGACATAATTGACCGCTTCTATCATCTGATGAGTGAACTTCACACTCATGGGGTAACCACGTCTAAAGAAGAAAAGGTCTCCAGTTTGGCTGATGGACTTCCAGAAAAGTGGGATTCGTTTATTTCCACCTTGAGATACAATTCAGTTCTTGAGACATTGGATATAAATGACTTTATCCTGAAACTACGAGAGGAAGAAATCAGACAAAAGTACAAGGCAAAGAAGGGTTCTTATGCTCAGGATCCTACACTCTACAATGTTACTCCTTCTTCTACTTCTACTTCCAAAATTTCCAGCGCTCCTCTGCAGACCGCTTTTGTGTCAAATGCATCACCATCTACTGATCAAGGCTCATCATCTGCTAGTGAGTCACATGGTGCATCTGGGGTTCTACAAAGTTCAACAGTTACTCAATCTACAAAGTTGATGACTGAAAATCTAGGAAGAGTAACTGTGGAAGTTGCAAAGGAACACATGGATCTACTTGCTGCAGTAGTTCACTCTTATGATGGGTTAGTGGCTGGTAAGATTAGAAACTGCCACCTAGCTGATGAAGACTACAAGCAGGTTGATGAGAACGAGCTGGAACGTATGGATATTATGTGGGCTCTTGCAAGTGCTGTACGAAGAGCTAAAAAATTTGTGAAGAAAACAGGACAAAATCTTGTGGCTACAAAAGACACTACCTTTGGGTTTGACAAGTCCAAAGTCACGTGCTTCAACTGTGGAGAAAAGGGCCACTTCAAGAGGGAATGTGTAAAGCCTAAGAAGATTTGGAACTGAAATCCATTCTCCTCGTTCAACAGGCAAGATAAGGATAAGAAGACAGCTCCAACAGGCAGTGAGTCCAAGGCTATGGTTGCTCAAGGCGATGAAGGACAGGATTGGTCCTTCCGATTCTTATCTGACGGTGAAGCCAACATAGCATCTGTTGAAGACTTAAATGAAGACTCAGTGAGTGAGGGGGAGAGCTCAGCTGAGATTGATACTACTGATTTGGAAGAGACTTTTGCTGCTGTTGATGAAATTGTGAAGAATGAGCTGAATGTTGAATCTGAAGCACAACCAGCGTCTCAGAATGATTTCATGGTTGGAACGTCCTCATCTGCACAGGTAGAATCGAAAGACGAACTCTTTGCTAGACATGCTTGTGTTGATTGTGAAAAATTTAGGGAAAGCATTGACTTAAAATTTGCTAGGTTATTAGATCACAATGATAACTTAGTAAATGACCTAAAATTGTGCACAGAGGCTAACAAAGTGTTAAAACAAAATGAGAACAGCTATAAGGAAAAGGTTGAAGCATTAAAGAAACAATTAAAAGAGACTGAAGTTGTTGCACTCAACCAAGAGAATGATATTAAATTCTATTTAAAGATCATTGAAGAAACTAAAAAGGATAAAACAATTTTACAAGTTGAAATGAATCTTTAAAACAAAAACTTCATAGTCTTGCGAGCTCATCGCATATTTTGAAAAACTTGGTTAAAGAGCGCAACAACGGGGAAGGTTTGGGATACAAAGTTGTGCCTCCACCACATGAGATCCTCTTGAACACCAAACAACTTCCAATTAATGATAACCCCATAAAGGATCATGTGGTGACCACTCCTCTGGTCATCGATCCGGACACAGCAGTTAACTCTGCCCCTCCGGTTTCTGACCAGAAAGCATCATCATCAGGCACAACTGGCACACAAGTCACTGGAAACCGGGTGGACGAGAATGTTCAAGCATCCCTTGGGCTGGGTCAAAAATCGACTACCACACAACCTAAGATTTCCAAAACCACTCAATCTAAATCAGTGAAACAAGAAACCCATCATCTTCCAAGACAAAACACACATAATGTTAAACAAGTTAAATTTGTCAAGGGAGGTGAAAGTCTTAAAAGTGAGAACAAAAAGAAAGAACCTGAAGTTTACTCACCGCCCCACAAGAGATCTCCTAGCCCTGATGAATGGAGGTCCTGCTATACTTGTGGACAGCGCGGTCATATTTCTACAAATTGTCCTCGCTATCAGACTCCAAGAATTAAGGTTGATCTAAACAACAAAGTTAATCTAGATTCAAAATAGCGATCTAAGACTCCTGTTAGATCAAAAACACCTATTAGGTCTAAAACACCTTCTAGGTCGTTTTCGTCTCCTCCACGCCAAAGGCAACACAGACAAGTCACTGAAAAGTCTGTGATGCCAGTGGCAAAACCTGTTTCTGAATCTAAACCATATGCTCAAACTATAAATCAGTCTAAGGTTTACCACAAACAATCCTTTCACAGGGATGGTTTGTGGAAAGCCAAAACGACTGATGTGTCTGAAAGCAAGGACAAGCTGAAAGTTGAGATTCCACCCACTGATAAAGGACAGTGGGTCGAATTCATGATGGTTGATTCCTCTGGGAAACCCAAGCTAGTCAAGGCTTGGGTCCCCCTCCTTAACTGATTATTTTCTCTTATGTGCAGGTTGTCCGCTATAGTGCATCTACAAATACATGGATAGTAGATAGCGGAGCTTCCAGGCACATGACAGGAAACAAGTCTCTCCTTTTCAATGTCAAACAAATTAAAGCGGGACACGTTTCCTTTGCTGGTAACAAAGGAGGCTACATTACTGCTCAAGGTGAAGTTGGTATGAAAAGGTAAGGTTCGACAAAGTCAATTTTGTTCAGCAATTAGAAAACAATTTGCTTTCAGTGTCTCAGATATGTGACAAGGGCTTCAAAGTGATGTTTGACAACCGCAAGTGTTACATACTGAAGAAAGAGATGGAGATTCCAGAGGAGCAGGTCTTAATGTCAGCATCCAGGTACAATGATCTATATGTATTGGATATGTCTAATGCTTCTTCCTCTGATTCTACAGTTCAGTGTTTCTTATCCAAAGCAACAGAGAAAGAATCCATCTCATGGCACAGAAGAATGGGACACATTAATCACCGGAAGATGAATCATCTGATTCATAACAACTTAGTTAAAGGAGTTACTGTCAAGAACTTCCAACTTCCTGATTCTTGTGTCTCGTACAAGAAGGGAAAGCAGACCAGGAAATCTCACAAGACCAAGCACGTCAATTCTATCGAGATGCCCCTGGAGCTACTACATATGGATCTCTTCGGTCCAGTCAGCACGAAGAGTATCGCTGGAGACTGGTACTGCTTCGTAGTCACTGATGACTACTCACGATTCTCGTGGGTGATGTTTTTGAAAGCAAAGTCAGAAACCTTTGACTCATTCAAAGTGCTGGTCACCACTCTTGAATCACTTTACAAGCTGAAGGTTAGGAAAATTCACTCAGACAATGGAACCGAGTTTAAGAATCAGTGGATGGATGCTTTCTGCAAAGAAAAGGGAATTGTTCATCAATTCACCTCTGCATACACACCACAGATGAATGGAGTTGCTGAGCGAAAGAACAGGAGCTTGATCGAGACAGCCAGGACCATGTTGGCAGACTCAAAACTGCCAGTGCAGTTCTGGAACGAAGCTGTTGCCAATGCATGCTACACACTCAATCGTGTGTCAGTAGTGAAGAGGCACGGGAAGACTTGCTATGAGTTACTACAGAAGCGTAAGCCTAACCTGGAGTATCTGGAACCTTTCGGTGCTCCTTGTACGCTTCTGAAGAAAACTCAAGAGGGTAAATTCAATGAAAAGGCAGATCAGGGGATCTTTCTGGGATACAGCATATCCGACAAACGAGTTTACAACAACTCTACTGGTCAGGTAGAAGTATGGTGTAATGTTGACGTTCAACGTTTCACCATTCCCCTGCTGGAAAAGGTCCATCGTCATTCTTTGACTACGATGGCTTTTTCAAATCATTCCATCTTCCTCAGATAGATTCAGATGATGATATTGCTACTCAGATGATGCACGATGTTCTAAACTCACCAAATCTGGATACTAGCAATGCAACACCTGCAAGTGGTTTATCGGGATCTGCACAGCTGATCGGGATGATAGTGAGGACTCATCAGTTGATGAAGAAGCAACTGAAACCAGCAATGCACCAAATGTTGATCAAGAAGGAAGCTCTTCAGCTGCTGAACCTGCATTTGGAACTACAGATACTGAACCTTCAGTCACAATTATGGATTCTGAAGTTGTTGTTCCTACAACTCCCATGACTAGGATCAGTACAAATCATCCGCCAGATGCTATCATTGGTGATCTTCACTCCGGCGTGCAGACAAGAAATCGACTGTATACTGCTGATTACGCTGAAGTTATGGAAAAGGGCTATGTGAATGACGGGGCTTACAGATGTTTTGTTTCTCAAATTGAACCCAAACACGTAAGCGACGCCCTTAAAGATGAAGCCTGGGTCAATGCTATGCAAGAGGAGTTGCTACAGTTCAAGAAACTTGGAGTGTGGACTCTCGTTGACCGACCCAGAGAAGTCAAAGTAATTGGTATCAAATGGGTACTAAAATGCAAGAAGGATGACCAGGGTGTTGTTATCAGAAACAAGGCACGGTTGGTCGTTCAGGGCTTCAGACAAGTCGAAGGAGTCGATTACAATGAAGTCTTTGCCCCAGTAGCTAGAATGGAAGCTATCCGCATCTTTCTAGCCTACGCCTCTTACATGAAGATCAAAGTCTATCAACTAGATGTTAAGAGTGCATTCTTGCATGGAGAAATCCGTGAAGAGGTCTATGTCAGTCAACCCGAAGGATTCGAAGATCCTTATCATCGGGACAGATTCAAGATCCTAGACAAGGCTCTGTATGGGCTACATCAGGCTCCTCGAGCTTGGTATGAAAAGCTCTCCACCCATCTGTTGAAGCACGGCTTTCGCAGGGGTGTGATTGACTGTACATTGTTCATTAAAGAAAAGGATGGTGATTTGCTTATGGTGCAGATCTATGTGGATGACATCATCTTCGGTTCCAGAAACGAAGAGTTGTGCAAAGAATTCGAATCTGTGATGAAGGCAGAGTTTGAAATGAGCGCCATGGGAGAAATGAAGTTCTTCCTAGGATTACAGGTGGATCAAACCCCTACCGGCATCTTTCTGCATCAGACTAAGTATGTAGGTGACATTCTTAGTCGCTTTGATATGGAAAATGTCACTGCTACTGGTACCCCACTCGCCACAAATCATGATGTGGCTCCTGATGAGAATGGGATTTGGTGGATGCCACCATGTATCGTGGGATGATCGGATCTCTCATGTATCTCACTGCCTCGCGTCCAGATATCATGTATGCCACATGTTTATGTTCCCGATATCAAGCGAAACCCAAAGTAAATCATCTGATTGGAGTCAAGAGGATTTTTCGTTATCTGAAGGGTACTCCAACACTGGGGTTGTGGTATCCTCATGATGATGACTTTGAGCTAACGGCGTATAGTGACTCGGATTATGGAGGCTGCAAAATGAATTACAAGTCTACGTCAGCAGGATGTCAATTTTTCAAGAGAAGATTGGTAACTTAGCAGTGCAAGAAGCAGACATCAGTTGCTCTATCTACCTGTGAAGCTGAATACGTTGCCGCCGCCAGCTGCTGCTCTCAAATCATTTGGATACAACAGCAAATGCGGGACTACGGTTTGCATTTCACGTCTACTCCTATATTTGTTGATAATTCTGCTGCAATTGCAGTAACTAAAAATCCGGTCCAACATCCTAAGACCAAACACATAGGCATCAAGTATCACTTCATACGCGACTGCTATGAAAAACGTTTAATTGATGTGGTCAAAATTAACACGGATTTTCAACGCGCTGACCTCTACACCAAACCATTTGATAAACCCAGATTTTTCTATCTGCTAGAGGTCAACGGGGTTAAAAAGAAAAGTGATGTTATATTAGAAGAAACAGATACATAGTCCGACACCTGTTTTTTTATTTTTAGTATTTCTTTTATTTTAATATTTTTTTATTTCCTTGTCGTATAAAAATCCAAAAACACAAAAAGATTTTCTGTTTTAGAATTTTAGGGGAGATTATTTATTATTTCAGTATTCATCTACTTAAAAAAAAGGGGGGGGAAGGTGAGTAAAGCTGAAAAGGCATATACAACAAAACTGGAAATGTGACTCGATAAAAATTGGAAAATGATAGTACACAGGGATCGAGTTACTTGGAACACCAAAATGATTTTCTGTTTAGAAATGTTAATTAAATCACTGAAAATTTATAAATCAGAGAAGTCTAAGTCTAATAAAATGGGAAAATGATAGTACGTTTGATTGGTACTGTAACCACTCGGAGAAAGTAGATCTAGGGTTGTGCAAGTGCACCATACGATGTGTCAGTAGATTCAACACAATAGATCAGTAGACATCATCAGTGAATTGGTTTAAATTAAAATAATTCAACAAGTTGTGGGTTTTCATGGTATCCCTGGTCTGCACAATCAATCAATTTCCAATAAGGGGTGAGGAGCAAGCAAATGCCACAAATGTGAGCAAAGACTTGATAAACAGAGCAAAAGATAACAAATGTCACAGAAAAAATGTATATTATAATACATTGCTCTAAGAAGAAGATAGGTATTGCGCCTCTCTGCTGTGCGATGGCACTGACCTGAGGCTTGGCATGACCTACCTGTTCTAAGAATTCATTGTTGTTTGCGCCTCTCTGCTGTGCGATGGCACTGACCTGAGGCTTAGCATCTCTTTGACAATTCTTAGAACCAAATCTTCTAATTCCCAGACCGCTCAAAAATCTCCTGGGGAAGATTGATTACCATATACCTGTGGAACACACAAATACTTGTTGATCTAATTCATCTAATTAATCGCTGATGTGTGTCAAAAGTCTGTGTATGGATTTAAGTGGACAAATATACTGACAATCGTCGTGGCTGCATCGCCTGATGGTCAAAATCAATGAGTATTACATATTAGTTCAAACATGATTCCCAGTTAGTGCTTAGAAGTCTTAGATCAGTACAAACTGTGATATGTCATCATACAAGGTGTAATTAGCACAAAATGTTCCAAGTAGTGGTGTATATGCCTGTCTGATTCCAAATGAGTCTGTTCTTGATATAATGTCAATGCTAATAGGCTACACAAACCTGTCCTAACAAAAAATCACAAAAAGATGTTCATTTTGTTCGTAGTTTAAAATTTTTCAATTTATTAGTATAAGTATGTCAATGTCGGACTGTGTATATTGTTATCTGTTAATGTCACTAAACGAGCTTAACGTTTACTTAAACAAATTGTTTCTGAAAGGTTAAAAGGATCACGTCTGAGGTGATCAGATGGATAAATAGATCACATCTGAGGTGATCGGGTGGATAAATGGATCACGTCTGAGGTGATCGGGTGGATAAATGGATTACATCTGAGGTGATCGGGTGGATAAATGGATCATATCTGAGGTGATCAAACTGTTTTATTAAAATGGTCATGTCTGAGGTGATCAAACTGTCAATAACATTCTATCTACTGTTAAATGGAATTAAATGTCGTATGGTAAGATGGTTAAAATGTTACAAGTATGGCCATTCGCACGACTGAACCATTAGTATGATCCAGTCGTCCGATTGGAACACACGATTGAGTCAAGTCGTACGAATGGGCAGTGCGAATGAATCCAATGTATGATTGGAGGTGACCGACTGTAACAGTCGTTTGGATGAACGTCAATTGCACGATTGGGGATGGACGATTGGGTTAATCACACGACTGAGACTCAGTCGCACAACTGACCTATACGACTAGGCTCAGTCGCACAACTGACCTAAGCGACTAGGCTCAGTCGCCTGACTAGGATTTGTCCTAGTATAAATACAGGGCGAATCAGCATCAGTCACTCACTCACCCAAATCGCCCCCTTATTCGTACGACCTAGACGAACCTCTGCCAAAATTTTGTTTGATTCATATCTTCATCTATTTGTGTGTTTTACATTCAAGTGTACTTATACAGGTAATGTGCGAGATGGTTCATCAATAACACCAATCAATGACGTATCGAATCTCTCGAATTTCAACCCAACAGTACCCAAGAACATAATGAACAAATAGAATGTCCAAACTAAGCTAAAATTCAAACAAATCTCAAAATATGCTTAATCGGTCGTTTCTGAGTGTAATGACCCTAAGTTTGACGTTTAACATCAAGTATAGCTCAAAACAAGAATTTGAATGGAAAAACCGTCGAGTAGGCGACTGGACACACTGATGAACTTCAATCGCCCGACTGAGAAGACGACTATTTTCAGTCGCACAGCTGAGATAGACGAATGGTTCAGGCGCACGACTGAACTATACGACTAAGTTCAGTCGCCCGACTAAGTCCATTCGCTTGACATAGTCGCACGTATGAACCCATTCGCACGTATAAAGCTCAGTCGTCCTACTCATTTTCACGAATATATTCATTCGTTTGCTCAGTCGCACGACTTGACCAAGGTGTAAAGTTCATTGACTGTAATTTGCTATCTTCAACATGCACTAACGTTTACTTACCTTGTGTGACAGATGGCAAGTCGCTGGGTAATGAGCACGAAGCACAACATCTGTGCTCATGTGGATTTGACATCCATGAATGCAGCAGAGTTCTCTGGCATTATCGCATTCTTGAGGAGATCGAGGATCTTCAAAGCCATATCTACTTCCTGCACTCCCTATCGCTCGTTACAGCAGGCATTCTGGGAGAATGCGGCTGTAGACAGATCCTTCGAGCCCTACCGCATCAGGAGCTCTATCTTTGGCCAGGCCATCGAGATCACAGAGGAAGATCTGAGGACAGTCCTGGAGTTTGGGGACGATAGTGACTGTCCAACTCGGCTACACCCGCTGACTGTTAGAGGGTGTTTTCTACGGGCTAAGTATTCTGGGGACATCAACTCAGGTATGCTCAACAAGAGCAATCTGTGCCCCCAGTTCAAGTATCTAGCTCATGTGCTGCTCAGATGCATTGCCTCAAGGAAAGGAGGCTTTGATGAACTATCTGAGCAGATTCAGAACGCATACGTTGCGTTAGTGCTGAACCATCCGTTCAGCTTTTCACGGATGACCTTCACCTATTTGGTGGAGAACATCGAAACCAAGGGGAAGGAAAGCTTCTGCATGTACCCGAGGTTTATACAGATGATCATTGATAGAAGCTTCCCCAGCTTCCGAAGGAGAAAGAAGATGTTGTCGTTCTGGAGGTCATGGACGACACGACATTGGGGAGAATGAAGGTTTACCGGGGGAAGCAGGTGAGGCCCCGGTGAGGAGATTGTTTGGGCATCTGGCCCGAGAAGACTACGTGGCGCCGGCGAAGAGGAAGTGGCGCCACGATGAAAGTGATTCTGATGTCGAGCAGGTGGCTCTACCCTCTGATGACTCCGATGACGATCATGACTGGATCAGGGAGGAGATGGTCAGGAAGAACCTGAACCAGCTCCGATACACCCTGACTTTCATATGCAAGAGGAGGAGGAATCTGATGAAGCACCACTTACCCGGACTGTGGGAAGTCGGGTAGTGGCAACTGAGCAAGGGATAAGGGCGGTTGGAGGACGCCCGAGAGAGTCTGGGAGCTCTTCGGCTGATCCATCCTACACCCCAGCCTCTCCCAGCAACCGAGGGGGAGCCTCTGTGTCAAGGGGGACACGGAGGAAACGCATGGCTCAGCCTCATAGGCAGAAGCCGAAACGAAGGAGGATTACTCTTATTACCACCACCACATCTACCACCACTACCACCACCACAGCTACCACCACTACACCACCCACTACCACTACTACCACCACAGCCAACACCACTCCACCACCCACTACCA
The DNA here is from genome assembly GCA_024085815.1 of Flaveria linearis. Classification (NCBI taxonomy): domain Eukaryota; kingdom Viridiplantae; phylum Streptophyta; class Magnoliopsida; order Asterales; family Asteraceae; genus Flaveria; species Flaveria linearis. The sequence continues at coordinate 45,555,212 of CM044005.1, forward strand.
CTACTACCACCACAGCCAACACCACTCCACCACCCACTAGCTCTATACCACCCTTTACTACAACACCACCCACCACTACCATTCCACCGTCCACAACCACTACTCAAACACCACCACCAATCTTCATCACTACACCACCCATCACTGCTACTCAAGCCGGATCATCCCACGCTCCAACAGGATCATCTCTCCCTCAATTTGGAGTAGAAGAACAGCAGGCAACACTAAACAAAATGGTGCTGAAGCTGTGGGCTGCCGATGACGAGAAGACTGCTCAGATTCGTCAGCTAGTAGATCTTACTGCGCACAATCTGAGCAGATATCTCAGCAGGCACAACAGATTGCTGCTCAGAGATTAGAGATATCCAACTTCAGGAGCAAAATGTCATATCTTCTAAGAAGATTGAGGAGTTGGAAGAGGCCAAGAAGACCATCATGCTCAAACTGAAGGGCAGTAAGGGTGAGCCACTGAAAATAAAGGATGATGATGGTGATGATGATGATGATGATGATGAAGATGAGGATGAGGATGAAGACGACGAGGATAATGATGACAATGATGATATGGATGGTGATGGGGAGTCCCATGACAGGGAAGGTGATGACAAAGATGGAGATGCAGCTACTTCTCCCTCTGATCCTGGGCAAGAACAACGAACCAAAAGAAAACAAGATCAGAGGGCTTTCTCGTCTGCTCCGTCAACCTCCCACTCTACAGAAGAACAAGCTCAGATTCAAGGCAAAGCTCAAGACTAGACGTCCATTCATTATTTAAACTTTGTACTTGAACATTTGTATCAAATTTTATGCTTTATAAATAAAATTAAGAGGTTAAACCAACATCATTTATGTGCTTAATGTATACTTACTTGTGTTGTAATTGGTTGTTAAACAGGTTCAACTAAACAAGTAGATGAACACGATGTAGTGCCCCTCCATCACATTGATTCTAAATTGACGATGATCCTCGATCTACAAGGGATCGTTCAACGATCAGTCAGCTACACTGCTGAGGAGGGGGAGATAATTCATGACTTAACAGATGAACAAATTGCAGAACTGTTTAGTCTGAATCCTGACGAGCTGGTGAAAAATGCTCCAGAGGTCGACATAGTCAGTGACGATGAACTACAAGACGTCGATGAAGTGGAGATTGAGGACATGACTGCTGATCACTATCCTCGGTATACTAACGCCGAAGGCGAAGTTCTCCCAGATCTGGGGGAAACATTTGACAGCAACATCTTCGATAAGGTAGAAGAGATGACTGCTGCTAAAGCAGCTGCAGCAGAAGCTCCTCAGGCAAATGATGCTGATCTAGCATCCAAAAAGGATGAATGGATAGCTTGCCTGGAGGAGATGAAGAAACAGCGTGTGCAAAACAAGTCAAATGCCTACACCAAGCTTTACAAGATAAAGAAGCATCAGAAGGTGTCTGCAAAATTATCAGCTGGGCATACCTTGAAGATCTCAAGGTGTATGCTATCAAGAGGGAGAAAGGAATTGAATATTTCAGATTCCCACACGATCTGAAAACTCTCCCTGGATTTGAGCTTAACCGTCAGCCAACTTGAGCCTCCTGTATGCTGTTCCAGGAAAGATGTCAGGATGGTTTGAGCAGGCACTGAAGAAAGAGTATCATACGAGGTGGGTAAATTTTAAACCTCAACAGCCCAGAAGGTTGATTCACAAGACAGAGGTTGATCCCACCTCCAGAAGACCGAAGGTAGTTTTGAGATGGCACCCTCCGCGCACAATGTCACGTATTCCACTGAGGGAAATGCCACAAGATTTTGCACCCCATTTTAAATGGTGGTATTATGACTGGCGCACTGGTGAGGCCGTCATAGTGTTGGAAAAGGAAGGGAAGGTTGAGACAATTAGGGTATTCGACCCTATGTGGCTAACTAACTTGTCTGCTTCAGATGTATACATCTTGTACAAGTGGCCACTGTTTTTTGACACTCAAGATATCGTGCAAGCGCTTCAGTTTCAACACGTTATACGTCTATGCTTCACACTCGATATTCACTCTGGGGTTTCTAGAGAAGATCGGAAGAAGAGATTTGAAGAGTTCAAGAAAGAAGTCAAAGTCTAGATAGAACTAGGTCCAAGGGGGAGTTTGTTGGTACACATGTCCCCAGTTCTAGTCTAGTGAGCTTTAATGTAATAGAACTTCTTATTGTAACACATATGTAACGTTGATCAATATAATAAGAATCTCTTCTATTTATGTTTATTGGTTGTTTACATGTTATATCTATTCATATCAGTTATTAGTACACGCATATATGACAATGTTATATAGGTTTACAGTTGTTAGACATAGGTTTGAACCATCAAAGGTTCAAGAATGTGTTTAACTAAGTAATCTGATTCAGTCGCACGACTGGACCATGCGAATGGGCCAATCACACGACTGAACCAGGTGATTGAGTCAATCATACGATTGAGTCATAAGACTGACTCAGTCGTCCGAATGAACCAATCGTATGACTCAGTCGCACGACTGAGCCAGTCGCTTGGCTCAGTCGTACGAATGATAGCTGTAACCTATAAATACCACTTAATTAGTGGAAGAACATAACACTTCGAATACTTGTAACCCTAGTCGACCCAGAGCGTCCTGTTCGTCCATTCCAAGTTCATAGAACGTCTGAGATCATCCCTAGTCCATTCTTAACGTTTTCTAATCGTTAGGTTTGATGTTGATTACGTTCTCCCTGATTGGATCACCAATCAAATAGGATTCCGCACTATTTGATCCGGTATAACGAAGAATTAGTTAGTACTCCATACGTACACGGTCCTAACACTCCGATTTCTCTCTTGCCAGATAAAGTATGCCGTGGCAGCCACTACTAATTGACCAACAATTGATTCAATAGATTTAGATTTCGCCTGTGTAATTAGAACTTGTAAAACTTGCTGCCAAACCGGTGGAATATTTTGCATAGAAGCGCAGCCTCGAACTGCATCCCAAACCCTTGTAGCATAAAAGCATTCAAAAACAGATGCGCATGCGAATCAAAGTTAGAAACACATAGAGAGCAACACATCAAATTCATATTCATTCTTCTCGCACTACTCCATTTTAGGATTCTATCTTGAGTCAAGAGTTTACCACAACAAATCAGCCACATAAGGAAGGCATGCTTTGGAATGCATTGAGCAAACCAAATACATTCTGCCCATGCGACGTTCGGCCCCTTGTATCAAATAAAATTCCAAGCATTGGTGGAGGAAAAAGGCAGCAACAAATCACCTTCTTTCCACATAACTACATCCTTCACCCCTTTATTCAATGTGACATCAATAACGGCTAGCACAGGGAATCGATCTAGCCACCCCATCGGCCAAGTCCAATTATTATCAACACGAAGCCTATCCACCGTATCGGTCAAACAAAAACCTGCATCTGTTACCGCTCTAGGAGAGATAAACGAAGCCAAAGGGCTGCAATTACACCAATAATCATACCACACGTTTGTAATTCTGCCGTTACCAACTTTATGCCAAATGGCTCCTCTAACTCTATCTCGAACCTCCAAAATATTACGCCAACTCCAACTACAAACTCTCGGAGTCCTTACAATCCAAAATTCAAAGAAGCCAACCTATAAGTATGAATCCATTGAACCCATAAAGATTCACTATGAGATAAAAGCTGCCAAATATGAGTAACCATTAAAGCTTTATTCATATCTTCTATTCGACGAACACTAAGACCACCATTAATTTTAGGGAGACACACTTTTTTCCATGAAACTTTAGCCCGCCCTTAGAAGACTCTCCTTGAGACCATAAAAAACTTCTCATCTTAGCCTCCAATTCCGTAATAATACGTTTGGAAGAGTAAAAGCAGGAGACCAATAAACGTGCATAGAAAGAGGACCGAGCCAATAAGCTGCAACCTACCTGCAAAGGATAGATATTTATTCATCCATAAAGACACCCTCTTATCCATCCTGCAAAGGATAGATATTTATTCATCCATAAAGACACCCTCTTATCCATTCGATCTACCAAGGCTTGACAATCTCGATATCTTAATCTCGTGGAAATTAAGGGAACCCCCAAGTAGCGAACCGGAAACTTGCCTTCATCAAAAGGCATAATCAATAGGATTCTAGTTTTAACCAACGGCGGAACATGACAGAAATAACTGTGCTTTCATGATTGCTAGGAATCAGTCCCGACACATCAGAAAACTTTTTTATCACTTGTAGAATATTCCCCACTGAGCTAGCATCACCTCTAGAGAAAATAAATAGGTCATCCGCAAAGCATAGATTAATGATACGTAACTGCTCATATTTATGGTGAAAATGAAACCCTTGCATTGCCATGCTGTTAAACATCAAAGTTAGAACCTCTATGACCAGAGTAAATAAATACGGTGAAAGTGGTTCTCCCTGCCTCAATCCTCTTGAACCTATGAAATAACTATGAATATCACCATTAATAGCAACTGAATAAGATGGGGTGGTGATGCAAACTATAATCCAATGCACCATAGTACGATGAAAACCAAAACCAAGTAGAGCTCGTTCCAAAAATTTCCAATCAACCGTATCATAAGCTTTTTGAATATCAACTTTAAAGGCACACCGAGGGGCCCCCATATTACGATGATAATTGTGCAACAATTCCTGAGTTAACAATATATTATCCGTAATACGCCTACCCGGGACAAAAGCTGATTGATTCATACTAATAATACCATCCAAACCTGTTTTACCCAATTGGCTAAGATCTTGCTAATACATTTATATAGAACATTACAGCATGCAATCGGTCTATAATCAGTAATATTACTTGGGGTTAGGATCTTGGGATTTAGAGCTATAATCGTACGGTTCAATTCCTTCAATAAACGGCCCACAGTGAAGAAATCCTTCACAGCACACACCACCTCAATTCCCACAATCTCCCATGCTTTCTTGAAAAACGCCGACGTATACCCATCCGGCCCTGAAGCTTTGTCATCATTCATTGAAAAAATCTCCTTTTGAATCTTCTCCACAGTGACCGGTTCCACCATCTTAGCAGCAACACAATTATCCAATTGATTTGTAATCAGATCCTCCGGAAAAGACCCGAAAACATTATGATTTCCACCCAAAAACTGCTCATAATACGAGAGAAATGCTTTCGGCATTTGGGCTCCCTCACACTCAATTCCGGACGCATCATAGACCGAATGAATTCGAGTTCTATGATTTCTGCATTTTAAAGAATTGTGAAAGAACCTCATATTAGCGTCACCATCTGCCAATCAAATGGTAGATTAAGAACACTTAAAAACTGACGTTTGATGGGTTGTTTGTGAAATACACTAGTGATGCGTTAGAACCCAAAACAAAAACAATTTCATAAATACCTAAACAAGTTAATTACACAAATGGTTTTTGTGATTTGTAAAAATAACATTTTGGGCATTAACTTTTCTAAGTAATAGTTAGAGTTTTATGATTTCAATTTTGTGACCGTTAGCTTTTTTGTTAAATCCGAGTAAATTGACATAAATGTCCTTTTAAAACTAAAAAGGTCATTTAAAACATTAACTCTATTTTAATCCAAGGACTATTTGTGTAATTGACTCAACATCATCTCCCTCATCTTCGATTACCACCACCATACACCTCTACCACCATCGTCGGCCAAACACCATTCCTCTACCATAATCACCATCGCTCAGCCACCAGCCCCTTTTGTTCCTCAGCGTCCTCTGCACACATTTATCATTAGGATCCTCCATCACACTGCATGCAACCACCACGTTCTAGAAACCAGTGGTAACCGAAGACTAACAACATCGCTATCACCTTCTCCAAACAATAAATTCTAATCCCCACTAACCATCGAAGACCATTATCATCTCGTCAACGCTGAACTTAACAACCTTTACCCTTTACCCCACCATTGAAAATCTCAGATCCAAAACAAAATCCACAATCATATTGAAAAAAACAAACTTTAAATCGAAACCATTGACAATCTCATATTTCACTACGTTCACTGTCTAGAAGCCTCCAAAAGCTAAAAATTCGATGTACCTTGCATCAATGAAGATTAATGAACAAGATGATGAGTAAGTACCCCAAAGTAAATCAAACCCAAAGAGCAATTGATGAAGAAAACGATGAACAATTGATAACGACAAGTCCCTTTGGTGTGTTGCCTCTCCTTCACTACATCAAAGGCCTAAACATATTGAAGGAGATGAATGGATGCCATGGTGATGAACTCCCTCACCTGCGACTTAGGGTTTTGCCCTTATAACAATCTAAAAATTTTTAATATTAAATAATAAGAGAGTAAATTGCCATTTTCGTCTATGTGGTTTGGTAAAATTGCCACTTTCATCCAATAGTTTATTTTTTCGCATCTGGATCCCTGTGGTTTACAAATCTTGTCATATTCATCCAGTTCGTTAACTCCATCTAACATTCTCCGTTAAATGAAGGGTATATCGGTCATTTTACATATATGTTTTATTTTTCTATTTTTTTAAACCCCATGTAATATATCCCCTTTAAATAAATTGCTATTTTAGTCCCTGTGGTTTGGACATTTTGCCAATTCAGTCCAAAAATCCCACCACCTTGGCATAAAACACCATATCACCACCACCCGTGATGGAATCACCATGTAGATGTAGGGTACAAATAACCCACACAAGACCGGGTACCCGAACCAGAAAGCCCGGCCCATGTGAGCGGAACGGGTAAGCTAGCAGGACATGTGCCCCACATTTAATTACATCGGAATCACCCCAATCATAACCGATAATTCAGTAACGGACGGAGAATATAAAAGGTAATGGATTTGTCGGGGAATAATCCCTGTAAATCAGCACACGATTGCAGCAGGCAAACACTATAAATACCAGGTAAGGAGGATCGAGATCCTCACAAAAGAATACACACAAAAGCTCCCCCTTAATTATCCCTATCACATATTTCCATTCAACCAATACTTACTCTCACGCCGGAGGGTAGTTCCAGGGATATTTCCCTCTTGAAACGTCTTAACTGGTGTTGTTTTCATTGTGCGCAGGTGTGAAGCTTCAGAGAGCATCGGTAAATCGAAGTTCAAAAAGACCAGAACCATCTAGAGTTGGACCTCGTATTTACACACCACACCACCACCACGCCACAAACCACCACCACTCCATCAGAACCACCAAATCATCACCACCACCCTATCATAAAACCACCAACACCACACCAGACGGGCACCACCACCACACATTAGATCTCCACCACCACACATTAGATCTACGCCATCACACACTAGATCACCACCACCATGTAGACCCTAGAAACAAACCGTTAATCTCGAACTTATAGCAAACCCCTTCGAAAACGTATATGGAACCCTTGAAAACGAGTATTGTAGAGGTATTAGTAGGGTTTGATATGCATTTTCGAAGTAGTATGTTACAAGTCCAATATTGATTGTCGATTTTTAGGGTTTACATGGTAGCGACGATCCAATGTGCGTGGTGGTGGTGGGCGCTCTGGTGTGGTGTTGGTGGCTTTATGATAGGGCGGTGGTGGTGGTTCAGTGGTTCTTGTGACGGGTAGTGGTGTGGTGGTTATTTTTGGACTAAATTGGCAAATACGCTCAAACCACAGGGACTAAAATAGCAATGTATTTAAAGAATATATATTAAATCAGGTTTAAAAAAAAGAAAAATAAAAACATATATGTAAAATGACCAATATGCCCCTCATTTAACGGAAATTTTGGATGGAGTTAACGGACTGGATGAATATGACAAGATTTGTAAACCACAGGGAGTCAGATGCGAAAAAACAAACTATTGGATTAAAGTGGCAATTTTCAACAAACCACAGGGACGAAAATGACAATTTACTCTAATAATAATAATAGAAATATATTAAACCATGTAAGATATCTAGAATGGATATAAATTATTAGTTTAATCTATTTATATTAATAAAAAGGAGCTTTGAAGTGTCATTTGTTAAAATATTAGTCTTTTTCGTCTTTAGCTTTCTTATCTCTCTCTCCTAATAAATGATAATAGTACATATTAATTCTATTATTTAAAACATTTCCATATTAAAGAATAGATATTGTAAAAATTATAAATCATAGTTTTTTATTAAAATAGTCTAAAATGATTTAAAAGGTGTTTTTAAAAAACATGCTTAAAAAAGTGTACTTTCAAAAAGTGTTTATTTATGTTTATTATAAATGATATGTGTACTTTATTCATATATTGTTTCGTATACAGGTTTAAATACATGTTCAAATGATCTAAAATGATCTAAAAAGTGTTTTTAATTATAAATCATACTTAAAAACATTTCAAAATATTAGGCTTCCTCATCTTAGTTTTCAAAAACATTTCCTTTTAAAAAAGTGTTTTTAAGTATTATAAGGATGGTTTAAAATACGAACTTATTTTTAAAAAGGAAAATAAAAATAATTTCATAAATAGAAAGTCTAAAGTGATCTTATTATTGTATTACTTGAATTACTTATTTTTACGTAATTCAATCGTATGTTTTAAAATTTTTAATTTTTATTATTACTAAATATTTGATATTTTTATCTATTTAATCCGTGTATCGCACTGGATATTAAACTAGTATATAATAAACAAACGCAATTTTAGTCAAACAAATATCTATTTAATATATGATTTACATTAGTATATAATAAAATACATTAAACATATCCATATATCTGTAAATTTGAATTTAAATGTCTTTTAAATATAAAGAATTTATCTCATTTAACCCCTATATCTATTGGGGTGGTTGACATCCAAACACTTTAGATTTTTTTCACCTACGTATCAAGAGGTGTGCAAGTTAGATTAGTTCTTTCTTCGTTATTTTGATTCACGACTGTTTAGGAAGACTTAAATTGTTGATTTTTACTTTGGTTAAGATACATATTTGTAGTAACTTTACCCGTGTGAATTTAGATTTCTTCTACTCCGTAACAGGAAATTCTGAATTTGTTATTATGTGATTCCAAATTTGCTACTCTGAAACTTGATTATGATATTGGAATATTAACATTAAGAACTTTGAATGTACACTACGAACGTGAACTTAGTATGTGCTCATTAGAACTTGCTTCTTAGAATTTGTTTATTAGAATGTGTAAGTACATATTATTATATTGAATTAGACAGTATTATATAGAATATGTCATTATTTAGATATTTTAGTTCAGAAAGTATATGTATATAATGGCTATAGTTATTATTATATTTCATTGGTATCTTCACTGTTCCTAACCAAACGAATGGCCAATTAATAATTTATAGATATTCAAATTGTTTCATGTTTATTACAAGATCAAGTTATTCATAGCTTTGATATATCCTCTCATCTTACGCTCACAATCCTTAAACCACCATAAATTCAACAGACTAAACTATTGTTTTCATACTGATATAATCTTCCATTTTAGATGCCTCCTTATTGTTGAATTATGTACGGGTTCGGTTACGTAGCGTTGCCAACTGAGCTATGACCCATAAGAGTTACACATTGGGCAACGAATATGAAGTTCACTTATTTTCTTTAACTGACGTTTACGAACTATATCGGGTTTAAATGATTTATAAAAGTTATAAATTATTTATAAACGTTTAAACGTTAAACGTTATTATTTTGGATCTCCGTTATTGCGTGTGTTAATATTGATCTAACCGGGCTTGGGGCCCGCGAGTAAATTAATATTAATCAAATGTTTGATTAGGTTAAAAAAACCTAATTTTATATATACATATACATGGATCACCATTTAAGATGGTGGTGGCTGCCGTAGATCTCCAAGAAAAAGGAGGCTGCGAATATTAAAATAAGAAAAAGGTGGAGGCAACATTTCTTTTGTGAAGAACCATCGAAGCAACTCTCAAGAACAATTAATTTTCAATTGTTCTTGGACTTGCACACAAAACTCACGGGTGTCGCTACGCAACACGACGACCCGAGAACCACGCGTCTTGTTTTGCATCACTGTTTGGTTCGTTCAGTCTAGCACTTAATTCATTGTTCCTTGGTGTCTGAAACGGTTAATTATTAACCAAGGTATATTATATCTCATCGGTTGGTTAATAATATTCTGTATTGCATTGTTTGTAACCCAGATCCTGTCGGGTTCACTTTTGCTATTTAATTTTTACTCCGCTGCGGAAACGGCCTCCCCACAAAATGTGGGGGAAAGACCGCGTACATCTTCCCTTAAATGGGACGGACCCTCCCTGGAACCTGCGAAAACGCGGGAGCTCTTTGCAGCAGCAGGTACGCCCTTTTTGCGTTAACTATTGTTAATCTGATTAATAATTATCAAAACTGTTTTGATAAATAAACCTAACCAATATACTACTGAACTCAACAGTGGTATCAGAGCCACGCTTACAACATGCAAATCAGATCCGGTCTGTTAACCGGTTATAGATCACAAACTTTAAAATTATTTAAAGTTTCTGATTTATATTATTTAGGGCAATTATATATATATATATATATATATATATATATATATATATATATTAACCAAAGATTACCCGTTTTATTTTGATTGTGTTTTAATATATAAATCTGGCTAGACCCTGTGGTTGAATAGTTGTGATGTGATTTGTTATCGTTAATGTTTTTTGTTTTATGGTTTTGGCCCATTTGATGGCTCAAAGTTATAATAGATTAGGGTTTTCTTTTATTTTGTATTACTTTTGTAAATATTGTAATATTTGATGACCCGAAGTCAAAACTGAAGATAAGACGAATCAAGGAGTCAGTGGGAGCCCGTCAAGACAACTAGATGCATTTAGATCCATCCTTGTGGTTGTTTTGTGTTTTGACCTGTGACCTGGCTTGATCTCGCTATTTGACTCTAGCGAGATCAAAGAATCATAGCCATTAGATTTACATATTACTTTGCTATTATGATTTTTTATTTTATAATTATTATCACCCAACCTAATATCAAACTAATTAAAAATATTCTTTTTACAATTAAAATAAATAACAAGTTTTAAATTTACTTTTACAACTTGTTAAATAATTAAAACAAATTGTTTGTTTTAAAAGGGATAATCGCAAGTTTTCAAATTCAAAATTAGTTTGAATTTCAAAATTTAAAACTTGATAATTTTTAAATTAAATTTAATTATCCATTTAAAAGGATAACTAGATGAGTTTCAAATTTAAATTAGTTTAAATTTCAAAACTTAAAACTTAATAATTTAAAATTATCAACTTAAAATCGGTTGTTTATCTCGCGATGAACCTAGTTCTAATAGGGTATTAAAATCTGGTGTCCGAGAGACGAAAGGGTTCGTCATTTATTATCACGAACTATATTGTAAAATTGACTTTTACGATGCACGTATAACTTAATTATACGTTGTGTTTGACTCTATTCGGTAAACACTAAAATTGGATCCGATAGATAAAAATCAATAGTCTATACCACCCTACTAAAAGGAACATCTTCAACATTAAGCTAAACATCAGTGTTTGGAGCCACAGCACCGCACTTGATTGTGTTAGGACCGTGTACGTACGGAGTACTAACTGATTCAACGTGTAACCGAATCAAACAACGCGGAATCTATTTGATTGGTGATCCAATCAGGGAAACCGTTAATCCGATCAAACCTAACGATTAGAATACGTTAAGAATAGACTAGGAATGATCAGAAACGATCTATGAACTTGGAAGGGACGATCTGGACGAACTTGGATGGCTAGGGTTGTGAATTCTCGAAGTGTTTTGTTTTTCCACGAATTAAGTGGTATTTATAGGTTACAGCTTTCATTCGTACGACTGAGCCATGCGTATGGCTCAGTCGTGCGACTGAGTCGTGCGATTGGTTCATTCGTACGATTGAGTCAGTCTTATGACTCAATCGTGCGATTGACTCAATCACCTGGTTCAGTCGTGTGATTTGACCATTCGCATGGTCCAGTCGTGCGACTGAAACATGAGACTAAGTTAAACACATTCCTAAACCTTTAACAATTCAGAACTATGTCTAACAACTGTATACCTATATAACATGTTCGTATAAGCGTGTAACATACAATAATATAAACATATAAAACGTTAAGCAACCAATACACAATCAATCAAAGAGTTTTCATTACATTGATCAAACATTACATATGTGTAACAAAATGAAAGTCAATTACATTTAAGCTCACTAGAACTAGAACTAGGGACATGTGTACCAACAAACTCCCCCTTGGACCTAGTTCTATCTTATCTTTGACTTCCTTCTTAAACTCTTCGAATCGCTTAGTTTGTTCCACTTTCGAATCCCAGCATGGATATTGAGTGCGAAGCATAGACGTATGACATGCTGAAACTGTAGTGCTTGCACTATATCTAGGGTATCAAAAATAGTGGCCACTTATACAAAGTATAGACATATAAGCTGACAAGTTGATAAGCCACATTGGGTCGAACACCCTTATTGTGTCCACCGTTCCTTCCCTGTCCAAAACAATGACGGCCTCTCTAGAGCGCCAGTCATAGTACCACCACTTAAAATGTGGGGGTAAAGTCCTGTGGCATCTCCTCAACGGTATTCTGGACATCATGCGCGGAGGTTGCCACTTCAGGACAATATTGGTTGATCGGTGATGGACTCACCTCTGACCTTCTGAGGTACCTCGTAGCCTGCTGAGCTTGAAGGTTACCCATCTAGTCTTGTATCCCTTTTCAGTGTAGCCTCAAACCAGCCTGACATTTTCTTCGTGTCAGCGTAGAGCAGCTTCAGGCGTGCCAGCTGGTTGAGCCGAACCCAGGAAAGTCTTCAGATCATGAGGGAATCTAAAGTTCTAGATTCCCTTCTCTCTCTTACTGTATAAACTCCAAGATCCTCAAAATGAGCCCATGTAATAATCTTCCCTGACACCTTCATGTTCTTCTTGACTTTGTAGAGCTTGGTGTAGGTACTCTGCTTAGCTGTAGCGCGTTGGGCTCGGATCTTAGCAAAGCAAGCCGCCCATCAGCCTTTCGGATATCGACATCAGCGTCCGAGGCTTGGCTTGGCTAGTTGATGCTTCTGCTTCTTTCTTTTTATCACTCAGCTTTTCCAAAATATCACTGTCGAGAGTGTTAACCAGATAAGGAAACACATTTCCCTCTCGGTCAGCGTATTCAGGTAGTGCTGATCAGTGATGTCTTCAATCTCTGTCTCCTCAACATCATTAAGCTTTCATCACTATCATCATCAAACATTGCAGCATCCTTCACGATCTCATCTGGATTAAGCCGAAACATCCAGCAAGTTGCTGTCAGTTAGGTCGTGAATTATTTCTCCTTCTTCAGGAGTATAACTCATAGCCCTTCTACGATCCCCGCAGATCAAGAATCATTATGAGTTGAGAATTGATCTGTTGGAAGGGAGCAACATCATGATCATCTTGCTAAAATGCTGGATCTGCTTGATCTAGACATGTAGCATAACAATCATTAGTATGTAATCAAGATAATCAAACATTAAATAATAAATATTTACATTAATTACATAAACATCAAAAGACGATTCAAGTACAAAAGTTGAATAATAAACATCTAATCTGTACTTTTGTCTTGAATTGCTGAGCTTCAGCAGTAGGTGATGATGGAGGGGTGATGTAGATCCATCTTCTTGTCTTCTTTTGTTCGTTGTTCCAGACCAGGATAGCAGCAATTGTACTGAATCTTCATCATCATCATCATTGTGCCCCTCCTTTGCTTGATCATCTCCACTATCATTATCATCTTCATCACTGTCATCTGCCTCATCGTCACTATCTTCATCATCACCATCATCGCCATCTCCCTCTCTATCTTCAGAGGCTCATCCTTAGTGCCCTTAAGTTTGAGCAAGATGGTCTTCTTGGCCTCCTCCAACTCCTCAATCTTCTTAGAAGATATGATGTTTTGCTCCTGGAGTTGGGCGAGCTCTAAACTCTGAGCAGCCATCTGCTGGGTCTGCTCCTGTAGCTGCTGTGCCTGCTGGGAGATCTGCAGTGATTGGGCAGCAGTAAGCTCCTCTAACTGTCTTAGCTGTGCAGTCTTCTCGTCATCAGCAGCTAACAGCTTCAGCACCATTCGGTAAGTGCTGCAAGCTGCTCCTCTACCCTACTGGAGGGCAGAGAGATCCGGAGGGAACTGAAAGGGTCCGCTCGATGTTGGGTGGTGGTAGCTGTGGTGGGTGAATATAGGTGGAGGTGTATGAGTGGGTGGAGGTGTAGGAGTAGTGGTTGTGGAGGGTGGTATGGTAGTGGTAGGTTGGTGTTGTGGTAGTGGGTGGTGGAGTGGTAGTAGTGGTGGTGTGGAGGTAGGTGTGGTGGCTAAAGAGGTTGTTAGCAGGGTAATCCTCCTCGCTTGGGCTTCAGCCCATGTGGCTGAGCCATCCGTTTCCTCGAGTCCCCTTGACCCGGAGGCTCCCCTCGGCTACTGGGAGAGTCTGGGGTATATGATGGGTCGACAGTAGAACCCCCAGACCCTCCCGGGCATCCACCAACGCCCCTCACTCCTTACTCCGTAGCAACCACCCGGCTACCCACCGTCCGGGTGAGAAGCTCTTCATCTGACTCTTCTTCCTCATCGACCAGAAAGTCCTGATGGAATCCTACCGTCTCTAAAACCCTCTTGTGGTGATGGAGGAGATGTGACATCTACAGTAGTGGTCTCAAAACCTGTATCTCCACCATCATCACCGTCATCATCATCTGAATCATCATCAGGGAGGACTATGTGCTCCACATCGGAGTCACTATCATCGTGGCGCCACTTACGTCTTGCCGGCGCCACGAAGTCCTCCCGGCTAGATGCCCAAAACAGTCTCCTCACCAGGGGGCTTAACTTGCTTACCCCGGTAGACCTTCATTCTCCCCAGCGTCATATCATCCATAACCTCCAATACGACCGCATCCTCTTTCTCCTTCGGCAGCTGGGGGAGCTTCTGATCAATGATCATGGATAAACCTCGGGTACATGCAGAAGCTCTCCTTCCCCTGGCCTCGATGTTCTCCACCAAGTAGGTGAAGATCATCATGGAAAAGCTGAACGGGAAGTTCAGCACCAATGCAGCGAATGCATTCTGCATCTGATCAGACAACTCATCAAATCCTCCCTTCCTCGAGGCTATACAACGTAGAAGAACATGGGCGAGGTACTTGAACTGTGGCACAAGTTGCTCTTGTTAAGCATACTTGTGTTGATATCTCCCGAGTACTTCGCCCTCATAAAGCAGCCAGGGACAGTAAGGGGATGTAGTCTCGTTGGGCAGTTAGCATCGTCCCCAAACTTGAGAACGGTCCGTATATCCTCCTCAGTTAGCTCAATATCTTGTCCAAAGATAGAGCTCCTAATAGTATGCAGCTCTGTGGACCTGTCTACAACAAGTTTTCCCAAAACGCCTTCTGAATCGATCTGTATGGAGTACACTGCACTGAGATCGCTCGAAAGATCCTCGAGCGGCGTAGAAAACTGATAATCCCAGAGAAGTCCGCAGCGTTAGGGAAGTCAGATCTAGATGAGCACAGATATTGTGCTGGTGCTCATAGGGCACCGACTAGCCATCTGTGACAAAAAAACAGGTAAACATTAGTACTTGTCTAAGATAACCAATTTTGGTTAATGAACTTGAAAGATTGGTTTAATAGTGCGACTGAACCAGGCGATTGAGATCTAGTCGTGCGATTGAACTATCTGACTGAGATCTAGTCGTGCGATTGAATTCATTCGTACGACTGAGTCAGACGATTGGATTTAGTCGCATGTCTTTCTCATGTGTTTACCTCAGTCGTGCGACTGAGCTCATACGCGCGGTTTAGTCGTGCGACTGTGCCATTCGTCCATTAGTCGTACGATTGAGTCAATCGGACAGCTTAGTCATACGATGAAGTCATCAGTGTGTCCAGTCGCCTATTTGACTGTTTGAACATTCAAATTCATGTTTTTGAGATATACTTGATGTTAAACATTGTGATTAGGCTCATTATTCTCGGAATAGTCTCGATTAAGCATCTTTTAAGTTTAGTTTGATCTTTAAACTCAGTTTAGATGGTTTATTTGTCTGTTTTAGTCCACAGTTACTGTTAGGTCAAGATTTGAGTGATTCTTGTTGCCAATGTTTGGTTTATTGATGAACCACCTCGATATTACCTGTATAAACAATATGGAATGTCAGAACGCAAGGATATATGGTAAATATGAATCGAATGAAATTTTGGCAGAGGTTCTTAGGTCTTACGAATAAAGGGCGATTTGGGCGAGTGGAGCGACTGAGGCCGATTCACCTTGTATTTATACTAGGGCAACCTCCAGTCGTGCGACTGAGCCTAGTCGCATGTGTGAGTCGTGCGACTGACCCTCAGTCGTGCGATTCACCCAATCGTTCACCTCCAATCGTACGATTGAGGTTCATTCGGACGTCTGTCATAGTCGGTCACCTCCAATCGTGCGATTGGGCTCATTCGCATGGTTCACTCGTATGATTTGTAATCATTCGTATGATCGAATTGTACGACTGGCCCATTCGTATGATCCAATCGTACGACTGGTCCATACTTGTGGTCCAGTCGTGTGAATGGGCCATGCTTGTGACATTTTGACCATTTTACCGTTCGACACTTAGTTCCATTTAACAGTAGATAAAACATTATGAGCAGTTGATCATCTCAGACATGATCAATTTTAGATTACAACCTGTTGATCACCTCAGATGTGATCCATTATCCACCGATCACCTCAGACATGATCCATTTATCCACCCGATCACCTCAGACATGATCCTTTACTTTTTTAGAAACAATTGATTTAAGATAAACGTTAAGTCATTTTGTGACATTCACAGCAATGAATAACATAGCATAGTCCGACACTGACACACTTTGCAATAATTTGAAAGACTAAACTAAGTAACAAAATAAACATATTTTTGTGATTTTTGATAGGTTGGGTAGAAGAAAAGCCTATTAGCATTAACATCATTTCTAAGAAGATTCATATGGAATCAGACAGGCATAGACTAAATTACTTGGAACTCTTATATATGTATTGAAATTGAAACTAACATATTTACATATCATAGTTTCTCGTTCATCTGAGTGGGATATACTGGGTTTGTTTGTTTGTTAGTTTCTCGTTCATCTGAGACTCCTCCGTTCTAACTGGGAATCATGCTTGATCTTGTTATGGAACACACATTGATTTTGAACATCAGGCGGTGTAGCCACGACGATTGTCAGTATACTTGTCCACTTAAATCCATACACAGACTTTTGACACACATTGGTGATGTATTAGGTTACATTATTTCAACCAACATTTGTGGATCCCAAGCTTATATGGTAATCAACATTCCTTAGAGGACTTTTGAGCGGTCTACGGGTATGTTGAAAAGAAGAGAGACCTTCATAGATCTTTCAAAGAGAAGCCAAGCCTCAGGTCAGTGCCATCGCACAGCAGAGAGGCGGCAAACAACAATGAATTCTAGAATATCTTAGTTATGCTTATCCTCAGGTCAGTGCCATCGCACAGCAGAGAGGCCACAACCTATCTTGTTAGAGCATCTTTAACTTTTTCTTTTGCACATAACGCACCAACAACACAGGTTATCAGCTTGATTGCGTTTATTTCATTTTTTCGTGCTTTGCTCTTTTGTGGTCATCCGCACACTTTTAGTGGCGTTTATTTGCTCGTCATTCCTTATTGGAAGTAATTGATTATGTTAACCAGTGATAGGATGGGAACCCACAGTCAGTTGAACAAATTAGTTTAAATTGAGTTCACCAATGATGTCTACTATTCTATTGTGTTGAATCTACTGACACATCGTATGATGAACTAGCACCTCCTTAGATCGACTTTCTCCGTATGATTACAGTTACAAACAAGCGTACTATCATTTCCCAATCTGTTAGACTTAGAATTCTCTGACTAACAACTTTCTGTGATTTAATTAAACTAAAATTGAAAAATGAAAATCTTTTGCTGTTCCAAGTAACTTGACACCTGTGTACTATCACTTTCCAATTTGCTGAATCACTTTCTTAGTTTTGTTGTTTTGCCTTTTAGTTTATCTGCCCCCCCTTTTTTTTAAGTTTAAGTAAATAAATACTGAACACAACCTAATCTCCCCCTAAAATTCTAAAACAGAAAATCTTTTTGTGTTTTTGGATTTTTATAAGACAAGGAAAGTAAAAGAAATAAAATAGAAATAACAAAAACTAAACACGTGTCGGACTAGGCATCTGTGTCTTCTGAAATTAGGTCACTTTTCTTTTTCACACCGTTGACCTCTAACAGATATAGAAATCTGGGTTTGTCAAAAGATTTGGTGTAGAGGTCGGCGCGTTGAAAAATTGTTTGTTATTTTATCACATCAATTAATTGTTTTTCATAGCAGTCGCGTATGAAATGATACTTTATGTCGATGTGTTTTGTTTTAGGGTGTTGAACTGGATTTTTAGTAATAGCTATGGCAGCAGAATTATCAACAAAGATAGGTGTTTGAGAAAATTGCAAACTGTAGTCTTGCATTTGCTGTTGGATCCAGATGATCTGAGAAAAGCAACTTGCAGCAGCAACATATTCAGCTTCACAGGTTGATAATGCAACCGAGGTCTGCTTCTTGCATTGCAAAGTGACTATTCGCCTTCCAAAGAACTAACACCTGCTGATGAAGACTTGAAGTTCATCTTGCAACCGCCATAGTCAGAATCACTGTACGCAGTGAGCTCAAAGTCATCATCATGAGGATTCCACAATCCCAGTGTTGGGGTACCCTTTAGATAACGGAAAATCCTCTTCACCCAATCAGATGATTGGGATGGGTTTCGCTTGATATCTGGAGCAAAGACATGTGGCATACATGATATCTGGACGTGAGGCAGTGAGATACATGAGATATCCGATCATCCCACGATACATAGTGGCATCCACCAAATCCCATTCTCATCAGGAGCCACATGATGATTTGTGGCGAGAGGGGTACGGCAACAGTGACATTTCCATATCAAATCGACTCAGAATGTATCCAACATACTTAGTCTGATGCAGAAAAATACCGGTTAGGGTTTGATCCACCTGTAATCCAGGAAGAACTTCATTTCTCCCATGGCACTCATTTCAAACTCTGCCTTCATCACAGATTCGAACTCTTTGCACAGTTCTTCATTTCTGGAACCGAAGATGATGTCATCCACATAGATCTGCACCATTAGTAAGTCCCCATCTTTCTTTTAATGAACAACGTACAGTCGAACACCCCTCCGAAAATCGTGTTTCAAGAGATGGGTGGAGAGCTTCTTATACCAAGCTCGAGGAGCCTGATGTAGCCCATACAGAGCCTTGTCCAACTTGTAGACTCTGTCCCGATGATAAGGATCTTCAAATCCCTCGGGTTGACTGACGTAGACTTCTTCACGGATTTCCCCATGAAGGAATGCACTCTTAACATCCAGCTGATAAACTTGATCTTCATGTAAGATGCGTAGGCCAGAAATATCCGAATCGCTTCCATTCGTGCCACTAGTGCAAACACTTCATTGTAGTCGACTCCCTCAACTTGTCTGAATCCTTGAACAACCAACCGTGCCTTGTTTCTGATAACAACTCCTTGGTCGTCCTTCTCGCACTTCAGTACCATTTGGTACCAATCACTTTCACTCATTTGGGCCTGTCAACGAGTGCCCACATTCCTAGCTTCTTGAACTGTAGCAGCTCCTCCTGCATAGCGTTGACCCAGGCCTCATCTTCAGGGCATCACTGACGTACTTAGGCTCAATTAAGAAACGAAACATGAGAAAGCCCATCATTGACATATCCCTTTTCCTTGACTGCAGCATAGTCAGCAGAGTACAGTTGATTTCTTGTCTGCACACCGGATTGAAGATCCCAATAATAGAGTCGGGGGGATGATTCACACTGATCCTGGTTACAGGTGTCGTCAGAACAAAACTTCAGTATCAAGATTTGTGACAACAGGTTCAGTATCGGATTCCCCGATACTTGTTCTGCAGCTGAGGAGCTCTCTTCTTGATTGACATTATCCTATTATTAGTCTGAGCTGCTTCGTCATCATCTGATGACTCATCAGTCTCGTCCTGAGCGGGTGTTGAAGAACCCGAAGCACCACTGGATGGTGTTATATTGCTGATATCCAGATTCGGTGTATTTAGGACGTCGTACATCATCTGGGTAGCAATCTCGTCATCTAAATCAAGCTGAGGGAGGTTGAAGGATTTGAAAAAGCCATCGTAATCAAAAATGACGATGGACCTTTTCCAGCAAGGGGGTGGTGTATCTTTGTACATTTACGTTGCACCACACTTCTACCTGACCCGTCAAGTTTTATAAACCTGTTTGTCTGGTATGCTATATCCTAGAAATATCCCTTGATCGGCTTTCTCGCTGAACTTGCCCTCCTGAGTTTTCTTCAGCAACATACATGGAGCTCCGAATGGTTCCAGATACTCCAGTTTGGTTTGTGCTTCTGAAGCAACTCATAGCAAGTCTTCCCATGCCGCTTGACTACTAACACACGATTAAGTGTGTAGCAATCATTGGCAACAACTTCATTCCAGAACTGTACTGGCAGCTTTGAATCTGCCAACATAGTCCTAGCAGTCTCGATCAAGCTCCTATTCTTCCGTTCAGCAACACCATTCATCTGTCGCGTGTATGCAGAGGTGAACTGATGAACAATTCCCTTTTCCTTACAGAAAGCATCCATCCACTGATTCTTGAACTCTGTTCCATTGTCTGAACGAATCTTCCTCACTTTCAGCTTGTAAAGGGACTCCAGTGTTGTGACTAGAACCTTGAACGACTCAAAAGTTTCTGACTTAGCTTTTAGAAACATCGCCCAGGAGAAACGTGAGTAGTCATCTGTGACTACAAAGCAGTACCAGTCTCCGACGATACTCTTCATGCTGACAGGACCGAATAGATCCATATGCAATAGCTCCAGGGGCATCTCGATAGAGTTGACATGCTTGGTCTTGTGAGACTTCCTGGTCTGCTTTCCCTTCTTGCATGAGACACAAAAATCAGGAAGTTTGAAGTTCCATACAGTAACTCCCTAACTAAGTTGTTATGAATCAGATGATTCATCTTCCTGTCATTTATATGTCCTATTCTTCTGTGCCATGAGATAGACTCCTTCTCTGTTGCTTTAGACAAAAAGCACTGAACATAGACTTAGTAGTAGAAGCATTTGACATATCTAAAACATACAGGTCATTGTACCTAGATGCTGCCATTAATACCTGCTCCTCTAGAATCTCCATCTCTTTCTTTAAAATGTAACACTTCCGATTGTCAAACATCACTTTGAAGCCCTTGTCACATATCTGAGACACTGAAAGCAAATTGTTTTCCAATTATTGAACAAATTCACTTTATCAAATCTTACCTTTGCATTACCTACTTCTCCTTATGCGGTAATGTAGCCTCCTTTGTTTCCAGCAAAAGAAACGTGTCCCCCTTTAATTTGTTTGACATTGAAAAGGAGAGACTGATTTCCCATCATGTGCCTGGATGCCGCGGTATCTACAATCCATGTGTTGGTAGAAGCACTATAGCGGACAACCTGCACATTATAGAAAATTATTAGTTAAGGAGGGGGACCCAAGCCTTGACTGGATTGGGTTTCCCAGAGGCATCACAATCACAAACTCAACCCACTGCCCTTTATCAGTTGGTGGGATCTCAACCTTCAACTTATCACTGCTTTTAGACACTTCAGATGTTTTGGCTTTCCACAAACCATCCTTGTGAAAGGATTGTTTGTGGTAAACCGATGACTGATTTACAATTCGAAGCTTAGGTTTAGTTTAAAGACAGGTTTCACCTCAGGCATCATAGACTTGCCAGTGACTTGTCTGTGTTGTCTGTGGTGTTGAGGACAGGTATAAGACCTAGCAGGTGTTTAGACCTAGCAGGTGTTTTAGACCTAACAGGAGTCCTAGACCTAACAGGAGTCTTAGACCTCTGTTTTGAAACCAGTTTAATTTCATTGTCTAGTTCAATTTTAATTTTAGGTGTCTGATAGCGAGGACAGTTTGAAGAAATATGACCTCGTTGTCCACAAGTATAACATGATCTCCTTTCAACAGGACTAGGAGATCTCTTATGGGGTGGGGAGTAAACTTCAAGTAAGGACTTTTTGGTCTCAATCTTTGTGTTTTTCACCTTCCTTGACAAATTTTACTTGTTTAACGTTACGGTGGAATTGTCTTTTTGGATGATTTTGATCTTGCTTAATTTGTTTAGATTGAGTGGATTTTAAAGTCTTAGGATGTGTGTCAACAGATTTAGAACCCAACCAAGAGTGACATAACATCCTCTTCCACCCTATTAGTCTGATCTTTTGCGCCTGAGGTTGATGACTTCTGATTAGCAACGGGAGGAGCAGATTTAACTGCAGTATCCGGGTCACTAACCAGAATGTTGGAGCATATATAATCATATATAGTGTGTCCGTCGCTTGACGAATAGTCTAGTCTTAATGTTATACACCTTGTAAACACATGAAACTGGGTCATTCGCAGGAGCATATGCGAATGAGACTCAGTCGTACGACTGAGCCATGCTAATGGACCAGTCGTGCGACTGAGAGATGCGATTGGGGCATTCGTAAGACTGAACCATAAGAATGGTCCAATCGTACGATTGAAACCATACGCATGGTCCAGTCGTACGATTGAACCATACGCATGGTCCAATCGCACGAATGGGCCCAGTCGCATCTAATATGGGCCGAGGCTTATATATATACCAGTTTCATGTGTAGAAATCTAAGGTTTTTGATAGTGTGCCCGGCGCCCAGGCGCTGCCGGATGAGAGGGGAGATCATGCTCGATCTCCCCTTGCCAAAGTCTTGATTCTTAAGTTGTAACGAGCTTAAAATTGTTATGTTTTATCATAAAATCATTCGATTATTGTTCGTGTTATTGATTGTCTTTTAGTTTTTATCCTTCCGTCAAGAACATGCTCGGATGTCTATCGATCCAGTGACTTCACAATTGGTATCAGAGCCGGTTACTGCTGGAATGATCTAACAATCATTCTAGCAACCCGATTGATTTCTGGATCAAAGTTCAGATCTTGACGTTAAACCCACTTCGTGTTCTTCGTGTTTTACTCAGATCTGGGTACGTGTGGTGTTTCTATGTTAAAATCGAATTCAAAACCACGTTCCTATCACCCTTATAATCTGATGATGTCTATCTTGATTCGGTTCAGGTAAAATTCGTCAGATTAGGGTTTTGGGCACCTGGCGGCTGCAGATTGAAAATCTACGTGCAGACCCGTTCATGCGACTGGGCCATGCGAATGGACCATTCGTATGATGGACCATGCGAATGGACCATTCGTACGATTGGGCCATGCTAATGGACCATTTGTGCGACTGGACCAGTCGTATGTTCAATCGTGCGACTGGACCAGTCGTATGTTCAATCGCCCGAATGAGCATCTGCATTGACTCATCCGCATTTGTTCCAGACCAAAAAAAATCTGGAACAGCTTCTTGCACGATTTTTTTCCTAAACCATTTTTATCAGTCGAGAAGCCTTCTAAAAAAGTTTGGTAAAATAAAATTTTTTGGGAAAATTATCGGGTCATGTATTGTTCGTCTTCGGGTCAATAGTGAAGATTTTCCTGGGAGTCTATGCAAGAGTTGAGGATGAGCAAAGGACATTCACCCTAAGGTTCTTATGTCAAACAAGTTTGATGGATACCCCATTATTCATTGGACTTCCAGAATAGTGAAATGTTGATAGAACACGAAAGAGGAGAAGAGAAGATGTCAGCTGTCGGTGCTGATTTTGTGGGGTAGTTGTTAGGATCTCAGCCTCTAGTTTGATCAATTAGATTGTGTTCGCAGCGGATTTAGCATGAATATTAGCAATTAAAGCAAGAACATAAAGAATATAGCATGCAAACCAAAAGTAGATTTAGAGAGAATAATTCTGCCTTGAAGGAATAATATACATTCAGGTCACTGCCCTTTTATAGGCAAATGACCCATACTGTTGTCAGATTCCACTGACATTAAACAATTATTAACTAACTACTGATAGAACACAACTACTGAAGATGTCACAACAGCTGACATCTTCTTACAAAATTCCTAAGTGTTCTTACCTATTACAAGTACTGAAAAGGAAACTACTGAAAACTACAACGACTGAAGAACAAACTCTTCAGTCGTTTACAACTACTGAACTATAACAGCTGAAGAACAAACTCTTCAGCTGTTGTACAAACTACTGAAATGAAAAATATAAAACTACTGAGAGAAAAATAAACTATCACAACAACTGAAGAAGACTTCTTCAGCTGTTGTGACAAACTCTGAAACTTCAGCACTTTGGTCTTCAGATGATTCATCAGCTGATGACTTCAGTAGTTGTCATCAGCTGATGTCTTCAGTCGTTGTCTTCAGACTTTGTGCATCAGCAGTTGTTCATCAGTTCTTTAGTTCTTCAGACTTTGATCTTCAGCACTTGTCTTCAGTACTTGAAGTCTTCAGTACTTGTGTTTATCAGTACTTTAGACTTAGTACTTATCTTCAGTACTTTGGGATCTTCAGCTGTTGTACTTCAGTTCTTTGAACTTCAGCTGTTGATTCTTCAGACTTTGTCAGAACAGCTGATGAGGGTCTTCAGCAGTTGTTGTGATGTCATGTGGGACTTAGAGGTTTCCTGATCTTGGCTCATTGGTTCTTTTGGTCCAACAAACTCCCCCTGAACCAATGCAGCCAAAACCTCTAATTATTTGTTGTCCCACTTATTGTGGCATAAAATTGGTCTATTTCCTTCTGGATCAGATCAGAAGTTGACCCTGATAAGCACTGGCCTGGGAGAAGGTTTCAGGTATTTGTTTGGCTAAGTATGGATGGGAGCTCTGTTTTGGGGAATTGGACACAGAGCTGTTATCCCATCCATGAAACCTACCTCCCATGTACTAGCCTGTAGGATTCTCTGGTGTAGGCTCGGACAAAGATCATTTGTTCTTCTTTGGTCATGCCTTCAGCCCCACCATCGAACAATCCTTCACGGCCGTACATCTCTGAGACATACTTGACCTGTTTCCATTTTTGAGCTCAACTGTTGTGATTTGCTTATAGCAAATTCATCTGGATGTCTGCCTTCTAGCAACAAGTTGAGCTCATCTTTGCGGAAGTTCTCAAGCTTCTTATAAACTAAGCCTTTCCTCACCATCCTGTTCTCCAACATCATTTCAGGAGGTTGCTTAGCTTTATAAGCTTTCTCGAACTCATCCACAATTTCCCAGGGTGTTACTACAAGAGCCACTGTGATTACTTCATCTACAATCCTCTTCATCTGGCTCTTGTATCTCACAGGAATATCTTTCTTGTGATCCTGTGAGCCACCCTAGGATCAGGCCAAGTCCTCACTCTCTCTTTGTTATATTGGAAGGTTTGTTTGAGAGTGAAGAGTCTCAGAGCTTCTTTCTTCATATTCATGATAGAGGTAGAGGCAGCATATGCTTGGTCAATAGACTTAAGCATTTCAGCATCATGAAGCTGCTGTTGTGCCTCTTCCTCTATCTTTACCCTCACAGTGTCCATCTGTGAGGTGGGAGTGATGGTTTGGGATTTGGCTTTTGGTAGAGGAATGACTGCTGAAAGGGGCAGTCTGTCCTCCTCATCCTCCTCTTCTTCTTCTTCTTGCAGCCTCAACACCCTTCTCTTCTTCTTCAAGGGTGGATCATTGGCTGCGGGTTTTGATGGTGAAGGGGTTGGTTTAGTGGGTTGTGGTTGGGTTGTTGGTGTGGGAATGTTGGCAGGCACTGCTAGTAACCTAGAGATAAGGGCTGGTTTGGTCTGTTTTACTAGCAGTGTCCTGTTCCCAGCACCTGCTTCAGAGAGGGCCTCAGCGACCAGTCCCTTAGTGAAATCACCAGCCGAACAGATCTTGGTGGTTATTGCCAAGAGTCTGTCCCTGGTCCATGCCTTGACATCAAGGACTGGTCTGCCCAGGTACTTCGAAGTGAACCTACTCATAGCCTCAAGTTTCTTTCTTTCCTCTTGGCTATAAGTAGTCCATCGGTACTCAATCTCTCTTCTCTCCATATTCCTGATCTCTTGATCTAGCAGGCCAGTGTCCTTGTCAAAGCCTTGCCTGAACAGCTGTTCAATGACAGAGTCCATTGAACGGCTATGCTCAGCATCAGCCTCCTTGACAAGGGCTGCTAGATCAGGATCAGCACTCTCCCTCACCTCTCCTCTCTTTTGATAAGTGACACTGAAATCCTTTGGATTCCAGTCACTTCTTTCTCAGCTCTCTCCTCCTCCTCCCTCCCCTTCCCCTTGGTCTCCTGAACCTTCTCCCTCTCAACCACCTCCTTTCTACCTACCTCTAGCTCCTCCTCTCCCCTCTTCCTCTTACCTTGCACTGAGGTCTCCCCCTTTTTGGGTGCATTGGTTGGGGTTTGACTCTCAGCAAGGGCTTTAGCAACAGCAACCTCCACCAGAGGTTGGATATGTGTGGGAAGCCTCTCATCAATGGTTTTCATCACAATTTCTGTGATTATGGGTGTGATGAGAGGCAGGGATTTCTGAAGGATAGCATCTAGCTGCTCAGGGGGGTTCTGGCCCTGAGAGCTAGTGCCAGAAGCAGGGGCTGGTGGCTGAGTTTGTGGGAGTGGCTCAGTGTATGTGAGACCTTCGGGTGAAGGTGCCATCTGTGGGTTGGTGGTGGCAGATGGACTTCTATCTTGAGTCATTTGAGCAAGCAGCTCTTTGAGTCTGCTTATCTCATCCTCTAAGATAGTGTTGTGAGCAACTACATCATAGAAGAAGCTCAGGTCATCATCAGTGGGAGCTGAATCACCTGACCTCCTGACTGTGTCAGGATATACATGCTCTGAGTGTGGCTCAGTAGTAGCATGTGCCCTTTATATTGGTACTGGGGACTTCCAGCCTCCGGATTGGATCCATCATCGGCAGTTGCCTCTGGTGAGGTCTTATTGCTTGTACCAGCTTCACCCTGCTCATGTGCTGATGCAGGGGAAGTGGCAGCCTCACCAGATTGTCCTATCTCCCTAGCCACACTGGGAGATTGGACATGTGATTCTCTGTGTTGGGGGCTCCCACCGGCACTAGTGTCCACCCCCTCTTTGGTTGGAGTCTCCCCAGTTGTAATAGGTTTCTGGGGAGAGGGTGGAGTGCTCAGGTGGGTCAACACTTGGCAATCATTAGGGTTGGACTTTGTGGGGCGGCTTCTGTGGGAGATGGGCTAGAAGCAGAGTGCACATGGGGAGGAGTGTGCATTTCAATGGCAGTCTCCTCAAGTGAGAAAGACCCCAGATGTGTAGGTGCCCAGTTGTGGTTGCATCAGGCTCCTGTTGAGAGGAAACCTGTGCGGTTGTGGTGGGTGGAGTCATGGTAGCTGCTGGGAGAATCGAACCAGCAGCCACATCCTGCCTTTGTGTTGCAGGGGCATCCTCAGGGGACTCATTTCCCTGAGTAGCCTTTTTGGGCTTTTGGCTTTTGGCTTGGTGGGGACTTTGGATTTGGAGGTGGAGGCTGTGGGTTCCTGCTGCGTGGGTTTTCGCAGCCGGCCAGCCTGTTTGAGTGTGTGGTCGGTGTTGTGCCTGGAGTATACCTCGGCTAGAACAGCCATGGCAGGGACTCCAGTGCCAACAAGTCCCTCAGCTTGAAGCTGGCTTTGGATGATGGCCATTATAAACCGAGGATACAAGATCCAACGGTTAGAATGGGTTTTGTGGCCATATCCTTGAGTTCCCAAAATATAATATCAGTAAAGTTTAGGGGTTGTTTCTCAAGGATAGAATACAATACCTGTTGCCACCTTGTTGACATCTGGTCCCATGAAGAAGTTTTGGGAGCCAGACACACATTCACCATGTGGAAGATCAGTCGTTGGGGATCTGGGAAGTGTTTCTTCAACAAGGTGGTGGCTGAAAGGTCGCCCTGATAGTCATTGGCAGTGAAGCATAGATCGAGGGCGCCTTTGGGTAGGAGGTTGGGTAGGTGGCATCCTCCAGCTTTAGGGTTTCTCGAAGAGTAGCTGGAGTAATAACCACTTGGTGGTTGTTGACGGAGGACCGGAGAGAGACCTCGCCGTTATTCTCTCCGGTTTGGACGGTGATATTCGTCCAGAACTCCGCCAAGGAGTCGGTGTATATGGTGGGGTTGAGGAGGAATGCCGTCTGGTATTGTGAGTCGGTCATCAGATCGACGGCATTGTGGAACTTGGCCAGAATGGCGGTTTGGTGAGATGAGCGACACAGTTGTGTCGAGGTTTGAGTTGCATGGCCGCCATTAATGGTGTATGGGAATTTCAGAGGTTTTTGAAAAAGTTAGGTCAAGTGAGAATGAAAAGCTCTGAAGGTTGGGTATTTATAGGGTATGGCAAAGGCTGAAAGAAAACTACTGAAGGTTTGGTGTTAGTTATCAGTTGTTGAAACTACTGATGACGTGGTTTTAACCTTCAGTGGTTGTAACATCTGAGGACTTGGTGTTAGTCTTCAGTAGTTGAAACTACTGAAGCCTTGGTTTTGTCCTTCAGATGTTGTAAACGGCTGAAGACTTATTGTCAGTCTTCAGTAGTTATAAACTACTGAAGACCTAGTTTTCATCTTCAGACGTTGTAACAACTGAAGACTTGGTGTTAGCCTTCAGTAGTTGTGAACTACTGATATCAGTAGTTGTGAACTACTGAAGACATGGTATTGCTTCAGTTGTAAACAACTGAGGACGTGGTGTTAGTCATCAGTAGTTGTGAAACTACTGAAGACATGGTTTTGTCCTTAGTTGTTTGGGTATGAAACAGCAGCTGTTGGCATCAGCTGAAGAGTAAAATTACTCATCAGCTGTTTCCGTCAAATCAGTTGTTTCATGCTGACCTCCACATTTACTCATCAGCTCTTTGGCTGACTTTCAGATGTTTCATTGACCCTTCAGCTCTTGTATTTATGCCTTCAGCTCTTGTGATCAGATGTTCACAAGTGCTGATGAAATACTCCAGAGCTGGTGAACAAATTTTGTCTTCAGTACTTATGTGAATTACACATCAGTACTTGTGAACAAAATTTGTTCTTCAGTACTTATTTGTTTGAAAATGATACATCAGTAGTTGTAATCCACCTCACTACATCAGTTGTTTTCAACAAATAATGTACATCAGTACTTTGAAGCCTTTTAGTCTTCAGTAGTTGTGAAATGCTGAAGACTAAATTACTCATCAGTACTTATATTTGACCTTTGCATACTAATGCTCATCAGTACTTGTGAACTGAGAGCATCAGTATTGGTCAAATTATTCGAGCTGCAGCATACCAAGCCTTAGTACCAAGTTTTGAAATGTGGAACTATCTAAAGGCTTAGTAAATATATCTGCAAGCTCATCAGCACTAGGCACAAACTTTGGATCAATCAGACCTTTCTCATAGCAATCCCTAATAAAATGATGTCTGATCTCTATATGTTTGGTCCTAGAGTGCTGGACTGGATTTTTGACAATGCAAAGAGCTGAAGCACTATCCATTAATAATGGAGTCTTAGTCTCTGTAATGCCATAATCCAAGAGTTGGTTCTGAAGCCAGAGTATCTGAGATGTACAACTTGCAGCAGCAATGTACTCAGCTTCAGCAGTGGATGTAGCAATTGATGTTTGTTTCTTACTCTGCCAAGAAACTAAACAATTGCCTAGGAATTGGCAACCACCAGAAGTGGATTTTCTGGTGACTTTGCATCCTGCATAGTCACTATCAGAGAAAGCAACTAATTTGCAAGAATGCCCAGTTGAATACCAAAGACCTAGTGATTGGGTACCTTGCAGATATCTAAAGATCCTTTTGACTGCAATCAAATGGGATTCTTTAGGTGCAGCCTGAAATCTAGCACAAACACATGTTGCAAACATGATGTCTGGTCTAGAAGCTGTAAGGTACATCAAGGACCCAATCATACATCTGTAAAGGGTTTCATCAACCGCTTTACCTTTCTGATCTACATCTAGTTGTGTGATGCTGCTCATGGGAGTAGAACAGGGCTTACAGGTTTGTAAATCAAACTTATTCAACAACTCTTTGGTGTATTTGGACTGATGGATGAAAATTCCATCATCCCTTTGTTTGATTTGCAAACCTAGAAAGAACTGTAATTCCCCCATAGCACTCATTTCAAACTTTTGCTTCATGAGCATTGTAAATTCATCACACAACTTTAGATCAGAGGATGCAAAGATGATGTCATCTACATAAATTTGAACAAGGAGCTTATGTTGTCCCACAGTCTTATGAATAAGGTTTTATCAATGGTGCCTCTAGTGAACTTATTCTCTAAAAGAAAAGTTGAGAGTGTCTCATACCAAGCTCTAGGAGCTTGCTTCAGCCCATAAAGAGCCTTATCAAGCTTGTACACCCAATCAGGATGTTTGTTGTCCTCAAAGCCTGGTGGTTGACACACATAAACTTCTTCTTTTATTTTTCCATATAAGAAGGCACTTTTGACATCCATTTGATAAACCTTAAGACTGTGAAAGGCAGCATAAGCTAAGAACAGTCTGATTGCTTCCAGTCTTGCCACAGGAGCAAAGGTCTCATCATAATCGATGCCTTCCTCTTGTGCAAATCCTTGGACAACCAGCCTGGCCTTGTTCTTGACAATTTGGCCCTTATCATCTGTTTTGTTCCTGAATACCCATTTGGTGCCTATTGCACACTTCCCTTGGGGTAAAGGAACAAGCTCCCACACTTGCTGTTTCTTGAACTGAAGAAGCTCAAGCTGCATTGCTTCAACCCATCCATTGTCTCTTAAAGCAACATGATAGTTCTTTGGCTCTTGCTGACTGATGAAGAGAGCATAGAAGCAGAAATTGGACAATTGACTCCTTGTTGAAACTCCAGCATTGATATCACCAATGATTTGAGATGTGGGGTGATTCTTCAGCTCTTGATAGACTATAATGTCAGTGCAAGTGTTTGTAGGACTTTCAGCAGCAACAAATGGTGATGGAGATTCTTGAAACCATGTAAGAGATGGCAGCTCAAATGAAGTAGAGCATGCAGAAATCTTATCAGCATTTGTTGTGGATGGGCTGCTGAAGCTACAGGAGCATCAGGTTTAGTGGACTCAGGCAGGTTGTCACTAAACCTGAAGAGGTGAGTACTGACTACATCATCATCAGTACCACCAGGTGGAGAACTGTTGACAGGCTCAACAGCTGGAGGTTGATAAGGAACATATTGCAGTATGTCCAGATCAAACAACTCCACAGGGTTTTGTGGAATCTTGTCCTTTGGAGATTCATTGAACTTAACATGCAGAGTTTCTTCAACCACTTTGTCCTACAGTTGAAGACTCTGTATGCCTTGCAAGTTGATGAATAACCAACAAAATACCCTGCATCCACCTTACTAGCAAATTTTTGGAGTGGGTTGCTAGTGTTAAGAATAAAACATGGACACCCAAAGGCTCTAAAGAATGAAATTAGAGGAGCCAAATGATGAAGAATTTCATAAGGAGTCTTCATCAACCTCTTATTCACTAAAGTTCTATTTTGTACATAGCAAGCTGTATTGACAGCTTCAGCCCAAAAGGTCAGTGGCAATCCTGAGTCAGCCAGCATTGACCTTGCAGCTTCAATGAGAGTCCTGTTCTTTCTCTCCACCACTCCATTCTGCTCAGGAGTTCTAGGAATACTAAACTGCCTCTTAATTCCCTTGGACAGGTAGAAGTCATCAAGTGTGTGGTTTCTAAATTCTGTTCCATTGTCACTCCTCACACACTTGACCTGTAGGGAATACTGCTTTTCTACAAATAACACAAAGTTCATGATAGTCTTGGTTGCTTCATCCTTAGAGTGCAAGAAGAAAGTCCATACATACCTGGAATAATCATCCACAATTACCAGGTAGTATTTCTTCTTTGCCATGCTCATCACTCTGACAGGACCAAAGAGATCCATGTGCAAGAGCTGCAAGCAGGTAGTGGACTTTGGTTCTTCTATTGAAGGGAATGAAACTTTGTGTTGTTTTCCTTTTAAGCAAGCAGTGCAGTTGTCTTCACACTTGAACTCCTTCAAAGGCAATCCTCTTACTAAACCATGGCTTATCAACTGATTCATGTTCTTGAAATTAACATGCCCCAGCCTTCTATGCCATAGAGTAGACTCTTGAGAAGATGCCTTGGAGAATAGGCAAGGATGGCCTTTTAGATCTATCTTTTTGGAAAGATCTAAGGCATACACTCTTCCTGTCCTGTTGGCCTTCGGAGAGTGTATTCATCCAACACCTTGTCAATCAAATTTAGAACTTTGGATGACAGAATCCGACAGTTCTGGCTTGTGAAAAGGGCAACATGGCCTTTATCACACATTTGACTGACACTCAAGAGATTGTACTTGAGATTCTCCACATGGTTAACATCATCAAACCTTATTTCCCCATTGGAAACAAAGCCTTTTCCGATGATGTAACCCTTTGCATCATTGCCAAAGGAGACAAATCCCTTCTTTCCTTGAGAGTAGTCATTAAGAAGGGAGCTGTTTCCTGTCATGTGCATAGATCCTCCACTGTCTACATACCAGATGCTCTTTTGGCATGTTGAAGAACCCTGCAATCATAACCACATGTTAGTTAGTTTTAGAGACCCAAACCTGTTTGGTTTTGGGTCTGTTCTCAACTATAGGTGCAACACTAACAGGTGTGTTATGTGTAACAGCCTGAGGTGAAGAAGATGGTGTAGAAGAGGAACCCTTTGGCTTGGACTTCCTTTTCTGTGGTTTCAACACAGGAGCATCTAAATGGTTGACTCTTCCCATTAGATGCTGAACCATCATCACCAGTTGTGTCTGACTTTGTGATAAAGCTTTCAGCTCTTCAGACACACTGGAGTTTGCTGATGATGGATTCCTATGTTGTACCATCTTTTTCTGAGCAACCTCAGCTGTTGCCTGAGTATTCCCTACTTTCTTTTTAGATTTAGCTTTGGGCTTAGGGATTTCAGGCTTTGATGTTGCTAGTACAAACTTGGTTTCAAACTCATTTTTCATTTTCTTTATTTGCTCTTTAATTTCCTCCTGTTGTTTGAGTTTGGAACCCCTTTTGTACCAGCAATCATCAGTAAGATGATTGAACAAGCCACATATCTCACATGGCTTCTTCTTCATCTTGTGTTGATCATCAACCAAAGAAGATGAAACTACTGAAGACTTGTTCTTCAGCTGTTTGTTATCAGTACTAGCAGTTTTCTTCCCTTTAGTACCTGCTTTCCTGACCTCTTCTTTAGTTGTCTTCAAACCTTTTCTACTGTCAGTTTTCTTCTCTTCAGTGCTGGCAGTAGTTGAGGTTTGAACTTCAAGTGTTATCACTTGCTCTCTAGTACTTTCAGTACTTCTAGAGACAACACCTGAGTTGATCAACTTTTTGATCATGTGACAGTCAGCATTTGAACCATCAGCTCTTGTAGCATCTGCTGATTGGTTGCTGACTTCTATCTCTGATGATGCTGAATCAGAAGATAGTAGGTCACATGATGAGAAGGATTGGTTATTGCTCTCTCTATCAGATTCAACTTCTGCTCTTAAAGTGAAATCTGTAGGAGGAGCAGTGTGATTATAACCAATCCCAAACTTCACATTGGAAGCTGATTGCTTCTTAAGAAGCATTTCAAAACCCTTGCATGATTGCACCCATCGATCACACTCTACTTGGGTGTTTGCAAGAGTTTCCTTGAGGTCTCTGTACTTCTCTAGAAGTACATCTTCCCTAGCTTTACCATCTTTGATTTGGCATTTAAGCTTGTAAATCTCATCATTTTTCTCTTTAGTACAACCTCAAAATCAGCTTTTCTTTTGGAAATAGTGTGCTCTAGCTCTTAAAGCTACATTTGCTTCTCTAATAGAAGCAAATGCTGCTATGCATGATTCAGAACAAAGCTTGGCTTTGGCCTCAGATGATACCTGTGATGAGGCATTGGATGACCCCTCAGCAGACTCAAGGGCCATCAGAGCAAGATTTCCAAAAGGACTATCACCACCATGTTGACCAGCACCTTGGAGTAGTTGTTCCTGACCAGATAGATCATCTGGTAGACTACTCCAGTCAACAACTCCTGGGGTGCAGAAGCAGTGTTGTTGAGGTTGTGTTTGATGATGAGGTGGGGAAGATTGAGGCTCAGGAAGAGCCTGTGGTGGTTGAGCCGAAGGTGCTTGAGTTTGACCGGACTGAGGCATGTAGTAGCAGGGTAAGAGTATGGCATATACCCCTGAGGCACAAAATAAGCAGGTGATGCCTGTGCTTGTGATGGATGACCAGAACTGGAGGAAGGTTGCCCTCTGTGCTGTGAGCTATTGCTTGGAAAAGTCACAAAGGGTGCAGAGGAGTTAGATCCAGATGATCTGCACTCTCTAGCAAAGTGTCCAAGCCTTTGGCACTTGTGACACCTCAACTTGCTCTTGTCAAAACCAACTTTGGTTTTGCCAGAGAGACCAGGGAATTTCCTACCAGTTCTTTTGTAGAACTTTTGAGATCTGATATTGATCATTGCCATTTGGCTCAAAATATCCATCTCTTCCAGATCATCATCTGGAATGCCCTTCAAATCCTCCATCAAGAAGCACCAGTTATCACTGCAGCCTCCTGAACTACTACCTATACCAACAAAACCTTGTTCTGAGTTGGTAGAGAAATCAATATGCTCATCATAAGAACTTTCTGATGAAGCATATTCTGACTCCTGACTTATCAAGGCAGCATTGCCTTGAACAAAGTCATCAGCGAGCTTGCCAGAAGTGGACAACTTCCTCTTTTGCTCTATCTCTCTCTCAAAGTGAGCAGTTTCCCATGAAGTTGGGTGAGAGATAGAGTTTCCAGATTTGCACTGGAGCGTAGGACAATGGTATAAGTGTCCCATCTCTCAGGCAGTGATCTGAGGAACCTGTTGTTCATCTGGCTGTTTGAGTACTCTTGTTTGACCATCTTCAGCTCAGAAATCAAACAAGAGAACCGCTCAAACTGCTGGGTCAGAGTCTCACCCTTTCTATATGAGAATGTCTCATATTGTTGGGCGAGGATTTCCCTATTGTTTGCTAAGACCGAATCAGTTCCTCTAAATTGTTCCTTTAGAGCAACCCATAGGTCATGAGCAGTTTCATGATGCAAGAGCCCTGAGTAAATCTCATTTGGAATAGCCATGGCTAAAATTCCATGGGCTCTAGCATCAATCTCGAACAGCTTTAGATCTTCGTCCGAATATTGTTCAGGTTTCTTTGGAACCTGTTCATTAGATTCAGGGACGCTCACCATAGGCTTGTATGGTCCATGCACCACTGACTTCCAACAACCAGCACTGTTGACAGACAAGTGGTGAAGCATACGTCTTTGCCATATGTTGTACTCATTCCTCACAAGCATCGGTGGCTTGGTTGAGGAACCAGTATTGTGAGGATCGTTTGTTGGTGTTGTCATCTCAGTTATTAGTCAAACTCAAGTTTAAAACAAAATCAAATGTAGCTCAAAACCACCAAGAGAACCTCATGTTTTTGGCCAGAAACAGCAAAATCTCTCTCTCTACAGCTAATTCTTGCAAATTGCTAATTCGATCAAACTTAGAGTTCAAAAGAGCAGTTTCAAATGATCAATAGTGAAATCGATCAATGATTAACCTGCTCTGATACCATTTGTTGGGATCTCAGCCTCTAGTTTGATCAATTAGATTGTGTTCGCAGCGGATTTAGCATGAATATTAGCAATTAAAGCAAGAACATAAAGAATATAGCATGCAAACCAAAAGTAGATTTAGAGAGAATAATTCTGCCTTGAAGGAATAATATTCGTTATTTCATGTTTCGGCGTGGAATACATTCAGGTCACTGCCCTTTTATAGGCAAATGACCCATACTGTGTCAGATTCCACTGACATTAAACAATTATTAAACTAACTACTGATAGAACACAATTACTGAAGATGTCACAACAGTTGACATCTTCTTACAAAATTCCTAAGTGTTCTTCCTGTTACAAGTACTGAAAAGGAAACTACTGAAAACTACAACGACTGAAGAACAAACTCTTCAGTCGTTTACAACTACTGAACTATAACAGCTGAAGAACAAACTCTTCAGCTGTTGTACAAACTACTGAAATGAAAAATATAAAACTACTGAAAGAAAAATAACCATCACAACAACTGAAGAAGACTTCTTTAGCTGTTGTGAACTCTGAAACTTCAGCACTTGGTCTTCAGACTTTGGTCTTTAGATGATTCATCAGCTGATGACTTCAGTAGTTGTCATCAGCTGATGTCTTCAGTTGTTGTCTTCAGACTTTGTGCATCAGCAGTTGTTCATCAGTTCTTTAGTTCTTCAGACTTTGATCTTCAGCACTTGTCTTCAGTACTTGAAGTCTTCAGTACTTGTGTTTATCAGTACTTTAGACTCCAGTACTTATCTTCAGTACTTTGGGATCTTCAGCTGTTGTACTTCAGTTCTTTGAACTTCAGCTGTTGATTCTTCAGACTTTGTCAGAACAGTTGATGAGGGTCTTCAGCAGTTGTTGTGATGTCATGTGGGACTTAGAGGTTTTCCTGATCTTGGCTCATTGGTTCTTTTGGTCCAACAGTAGTCAGGAGCATCTGACTATTTATAGGCCAATCAAGTTATATTTATCCGCACAGAGAGGATTCTCATTCTTAGGGGGAATCCATGTATAGAGAAATTGAAGACGCAATCAGAAAGTGATGATGTGAGTAGGTTTCTGATGATGAATCTACGTGCATGCTGATTTGTTTGATATTGTTAGCTGTGGATTGGAACCTTCAACCTTTTGCCCAATACACCATATGAAGACGCCAGGAGAGCACAATGTTTATATATTAGGATATGCTGAATATGAGGGGGAATCTCTATAGTTGTTAATGTTAATCAGGTTAGACTGTGTGAAGATTGAAGCAATGGAAAACTGTTCATGTCATTATCTGGAAAAATCAGTCATATGGGGAATCTTGCTGCTATGATGGTGTTCTGCAAAGTAAACGAAAGCTATTGTGCCTAAATTCATTTTCAGTGATATTGTAGTAACCTGACGGATCGACAATGTTGGCTAATATGGTTGGTCGTTTGATTCTATTGGAAACCAGAGCAAAGATTGACTGAAGATTGTAAGAGGTGTTATCTACTATTCGCAAGCAACGTCCAAGGGGGAATTTGTTGGAGAATATATAGTAATATATAGTGTGTCCATCGCTTGACGAATAGTCTAGGCTTAATGTTATACACCTTGTAAACACATGAAACTGGGTCATTCGCAGGAGCATATACGAATGAGACTTAGCCATACGACTGAGCCATGCTAATGGACCAGTCGTGCGACTGAGAGATGCTATTGGGGCATTCGTAAGACTGAACCATAAGAATGGTCCAATCATACGATTGAAACCATACGCATGGTCCAGTCGTATGATTGAACCATACGCATGGTCCAATCGTACGAATGGGCCCAGTCACATCTAATATGGGCCGAGGCCTATATATATACCAGTTTCAATGTGTAGAAATCTAAGGGTTTTTGATAGTGTGCCCGGCGCCCAGGCGCTGCCGGATGAGAGGGGAGATCATGCTCGATCTCCCCTTGCTAAAAGTCTTGATTCTTAAGTTGTAACGAGCTTAAAATCGTTATGTTTTATCAATAAAATCATTCGATTATTGTTCGTGTTATTGATTCTCTTTTGGTTTTTATCCTTCCGTCAAGAACATGCTCGGATGTCTATCGATCCAGTGACTTCACACAGAGGAGTAGTCACCACATGGTCCTTTATAGGATATTATTAAATGGTCGTTGTTGGGTGTTCAAAAGGGTCTCATGTGGTGGAGGCACAACCTTATAACCCAGCCCTTCCTCGTTGTTGCGTTGCTTAACCAAGTTTTTCAAAATATGAGACGAGCTAGCTAGACTGTGGAGTTTTTGCTTTAAAGACTCATTTTCAACTTGTAAAATAGCTCTGTCCTTTTTAGTTTCCTCAATAGTCTTTAAATAAAACTTTATGTCATTTTCTTGGTTAAACGCGACAACTTCAGTTTCTTTTAGTTGTTTCTTTAAAGCATCAATTTTTTCTTTATAGCTGCTCTCATTTTGTTTTAACACTCTATTAGCCTCAGTGCACAATTTAAGTCATTTACTAAGCTATCATTATGATCTAATAACCTAGCAAATTTCAGATCAATGCTTTCCCTAAATTTATCACATTCAGCACAAGCATGTTTAACAAAAAGATCATCTTTTGATTCTACCTGTGCAGATGTTGATGAGCCAGCCATGAAAGCAGTTTGAGGTTCCTGTTGTGCTTCTGATTCTACAGTCAGTTCATCCTCAACGAGTTGATCAACAGCAGCTAAGGCTTCATTAGCATCCAGCTCTACTGAGTTCTCCCCTTCACTCGCAGAGTCATCATTCAGATAATCAACGAGAGCAATGTTGGCTTCACCATCAGATAAAAATCGGAAGGACCAGTCCTGTCCTTCATCACCTTGAGCAACCAATGCCTTTAAATCACTGTTTGTTGAAGCTGTCTTTTTATCTTTATCCTGTTCGTTGAAGGACGAGAACGGGTTCCCATTGCCAGTCTTCTTCGGTTTAACACACTCTCGCTTGAAGTGTCCTTTCTCCCCGCAGTTGAAACAGGTGACCTTTGACTTGTCAAATCCAAAAGTAGTATCTTTAGTAGCCACCAGATTCTGTCCCGTCTTCTTAACAAACTTCTTTGCTCGTCGCACAGCACTCGCGAGAGCCCACATGATATCCATTCTTTCCAATTCATTTTCATCCACCTGCTCATAGTCTTCATCAGCCAAGTGGCAGTTACCAATCTTTCCTGCTACTAATCCATCATAAGAATGAACCATAGCAGCAAGTAAGTCCATGTGCTCCTTAGCCACTTCCATAGTTACATTCCCCAGATTTTCTGTCACTAACTTCATCGGTTTAGCTTCTGTAGTACAATGTTGAACCCCTTATGAAACATTTGACTCACCACCATACGATGAGCTTTGACCAGCTGCAGATGTATTAGATACAAAAGCAGTCTGCAGAGGGGCACTGGAAGATTTTGCAGTAGGAGTCACGCTGTAGAGAGACGGATCCTGAGTGTATGATCCCTTCTTGGCCTTGTACTTGTGTCTCACCTCTTCTTCTCTCAGTTTCAGGATCAAATCATTGATGTCTAAAGTCTCCAACACTAAGTTATATCTTAAAGTGGAAATAAGTCTCCAACACTAAGTTATATCTTAAAGTGGAAATAAATGAGTCCCACTTCTCTGGTAGCCCATTAGCCAAACTAGCCACTTTTTTGTCCTTAGATGTTGTAACACCATGAGTGTGAAGTTCACTCATCAAATGATAGAAGCGGTCTATAATATCATCCAGATTCTCGTTCCCGATAGCAGAAAAATTATCAAATTCCTTCTTTAATGCTTTGGCCTTTAAAGACTTTAGTGTTGTGCTCCCTTCATACCGTTTCTCAAGAGCATTCCATAACTTTTTGCTCTGCTTATGATCAGAATACTGATGGAAGATATCTTTAGGAATTGACTGTGTCATAATAGCATAGGCTTTCTTCTCTGCATTATAGGCAAGCTTTTATGCATCACTTAATCCACTCAAAGTAATGGGTATACCATCAGCTCCAACTGGCATATTGTAGCCAGTCTCAATAGCATTCCAGAGATTTGTGTCCACTCCATTAAGATGAATCTCAAACCATTGCTTCCATTGAGGAAATACATCAAGAGACAAAGCTTAGGTGGTTTATTACGGTTCCCGATCTCATTTTCCAATAGCAATAGGTTCTGGATCCTGGAGTCCTTTCCTGTTGAGAATGCATAGTTCTCTGAGTCCATAATGAATTAGTCTTAAACTTGAAAAACCAAACTGTGTATGCGACTGGGAGAGGACGACTAAAGGACGACTAAAACGCAAATTTGCGATACTGGGCAGTTGTGCAAATGAACCGATGATTAGGACAATCGTGCGATTGAACGTGCGAATGGTCCAATCGTGCGATTGAATTGGGCGATTGGAGTTCAGTCATGCGATTGAGTCAATCGTGCGACTGAGACTGCTGACTTCGAAATTTTTCAACCTTTTTCACACAATTCGACCTAAAACACAATTTTGAATACCCTAGATGGCTGCAACTCGAAAAAGACTCAATTTTGAAAGCATGCACACATAAAACTGGATTTTTATGTAGAAAGCACGGATCTTTAGACTAAAAACATTTACTTTTTCACAAAAACGATTGAATCCGAGAAGAATCAAGAGCTAAAGCTCTGATACCACTTGTTAGGACCGTGTACGTATGGAGTACTAACTGATTTAACGTGTAACCGAATCAAATAGCGCGGAATTCTATTTGATTGGCGTTCCAATCAGGGAAACCGTTAATCCGATCAAACCTAACGATTAGAATACGTTAAGAATAGACTAGGAATGATCAGAAACGATCTATGAACTTAGAGGGGACAATCTGGACGAACTTGGACGGCTAGGGTTGTGAATTCTCGAAGTGTTTTGTTTTCCACGAATTAAGTGGTATTTATAGGTTACAGCTTTCATTCGTACGACTGAGCCATGCGTATGGCTCAGTCGTGCGACTGAGTCGTGCGATTGGTTCATTCGTAGGATTGAGTCAGTCTTATGACTCAATCGTGTGATTGACTCAATCACCTGGTTTAGTCGTGCGATTTGACGATTCGCATGGTCCAGTCATGTGACTGAAACATGAGACTAAGTTAAACACATTCCTGAACCTTTAACAATTCAGAACTATGTCTAACAACTGTATACCTATATAACATGTTCGTATAAGGTGTAACATATAATAATATAAACATATAAAACGTTAAGCAACCAATACACAATCAATCAAAGAGTTTTCATTACATTGATCAAACATTACATATGTGTAACAAAATGAAAGTCAATTACATTTAAGCTCACTAGAACTAGAACTAGGGACATGTGTACCAACAATATGTATTTTATTCTTCCAATGTGCAAGGTTTTCGTTGACACACCCGGCCCTTTCACAAGTAATCGTTTTAGGATGACTATTACTTTTCTCTCTTGTTACGTGCCTCGCCTGTATAGAGAGAAAAGTGAGCATAGATGAGGCTAAACGTATCAATGCATTGACAAATGTTGTCGTTGCGACCTCATACCCGAGAGTTGTGCAATTTTCACAATTGATAAGCTTGTCAGTCTGCCTAATCACTTACTAATGATGTGTGCCCCAGCTGCCTTTAGTAACTGATCAAGCCACATTCTCATTTCTTATTTAAAATTAAGGTAAATGGGTCATTAATTAAAATAAGAAAATAATACATCAAAAATACTATTTAATTTTTTTTTCTTATTTAAACAAATGTCTTCAGAAACCAACAACTCCTTCGTTCTCAAGTCTATTCTTGAGAAAGATAAACTTGATAACACCAACTTTCTCGCATGGCACCGCAATCTGAGAATCGTTCTCAAGATGGCGAAAAGCTCTATGTTATAGATAGCGTTGTTGCCAACGAGCCTGAAAACAATATGGCCACAGCCCGTAGAACTTGGGAAAAATTTAAGGAGGATGCCGATGAGGTAGCCTGCCTTATGCTAGCCACCATGTCCCAAGAAGAACATGATTGAGCAATTTAAGGGCATGTTTCAGAAACAGGCCCGACAAGAGTGCTATGATACCATGAAGCAGCTTATATCCTGCAGAATGCAAGAAGGCTCGCCTGTTAGTGCTCATGTGCTTAAAATGAAAGGGTACATCGACCAAATGCCCAAACATAGTTATCCTATGCAAGATGAAATGGCAGTAGACTTCATTTTGAACTCATTGCCTAGTTCTTATGACAAGTTCGTAATGAACTTAATATGAATGCATGGGTTAAGAGTGTAGCTGAACTACACGGTATGCTCAAAACTGTTGAGTAAAACATACCAGATAAAGCCAGCCAATGTTGATGGTCCGATCTACTGGTGTTAGGAAGCCAAACCCAAGAAGAAAACTTATAACAATAAGGGTAAAGGTAAAGTTGTTGCTACCAAGCCTGCCACCAACAACAAACAGCTGGCTAAAAACAAAGCAGCACCCCTTCCTGAGGAGCGACACTGCTTTGAATGCAATAAGATAGGGTGCAATAAGATGGGGTACTGGAGACGTAACTGTCCTGACTATCTAGCCAAGCTGAAGGTGAAGAAGGCCAATGATGAAGGCTCTTCTTCAGGTATTTTGACTTATGTTATTGAATTCTTCACTGTTTTCAGCAACACATGGGTATTTGATACTGGATGTGGTTACCATATCATTAATGTCTCACAGAAGCCTGAAAAGTGGAAGAAACTGAAACAAGGCAACATGGAGCTCATTGTTGGTGATGGGAAAAGAGTACCAGCTCTTGCAACTGGAACATATTATCTTTCTTGTTCATCTGGCCTTGTAATTACTTTAAATAATTGTTTATTTGCTCCTGGTTTGACCAGAAATATTATTTCAGTTTCTTTATTGTTTGAACAAGGATTCAAGTACGTTTTTAATGATGCTTTTATTTCTGCCTACTTGAATGATGTCTTTTATTTTGAGGCTAAACCTCAAAGTGGTATTTATGAGATTGATATTCAAACAAACACTAACATATATAATCTTTCTAAATGTATCTAATTTGGAATTAACGATACATTTCTATGGAATTGTAGACTTGGCCACATAAGCAAGGCCCGCGTGAAAAGGCTTCAGTCCGAAGGGATTCTTGAATTCACAGGACATGAATCTTTTGATGAATGCGAATCTTGCTTAGCTGGCAAACTCACAAAGGATCCTTTCACCTATGTTGGTGAACGGCCCAAGGATCTGTTAGCACTTATACATTCTGATGTATGTGGTCCTTTCAGAACCATGTCTAGAAATCACGAAAGATACTTCGTTACGTTTATTGACGATTATAATCGATACGCCTATGTCTACCTTATGAAGCGTAGACATGAAATCTTTGAAAAGTTCAAAGAGTTTTTGAACGAAGTAGAAAACCAACTTGGTAAGACTATCAAAGTACTTCAATCAGATCGAGGTGGAGAATACCTAAGCCAAGAGTTCACTAATCATCTAAAGGAACGTGGAATTGTTTCACAGTTCACTCCACCCGGCACACCCCACTTAATGGTATGAGTGAGAGGAGAAATCAAACTCTACTTAATATGGTTGATCAATGATGTGTAGAACTAACTTACCTCACTCCTTTTGGAGTTATGCTCTTATGATCTTCACCCGCCTTGTCAATCTGGCGCCGACTAAGAAGGTAGACAAAACTCCATATGAGATATGGCATGTGTCTAAACACAATTTGTCTTACCTTAGAGTATGGGGATATGATGCTTATGTCACTAGCGAGCCTAATGACAAGTTAGATCCTTGAGGCGAAAAAGTTATATTCGTCGGATACTATAATAGAAGCGGATATTACTTTTACAATCCTGATGCAAATATGATTTCCATCAAAAGGAAGGCACATTTCCTTGAGAAAGAGTTTCTTGATCGAGGAACTGGGAGTAATATTGTGGATGTTGAAGAAATTTGAGAACCACAAACAAACATTGATGTAGTCGGCGCGTTTGAACAACAACAAATTGTTACGGATCTAGACATAAACACAAGCGTTCATAGAAGTAGTAGAACTCGCAAAGAACCTGACAGATATCTTTGGAATCTGGAGGGTCCCGAGGTTCTGGTAGTAGCTGATTCTGGTGATGAACCTACTAACCACAAATCTGCTATCTCAGATCCGGCATCTGCGAAATGGCTAGATGCATGAACGCCGAGATGCAATCCATGCGAGACCATTAAGTATAGGACTTGGTTGAGCTACCTCCCAGTTCACGGGCAGTAGGGAGCAAGTGGCTTTTCAAGAGAAAACCCAACATGCATGGAAATGCACACACCTATAAAGCACGGCTAGTTGCGAAAGGTTTCACTCAAACTCAAGGTGTTGACTATGGTGAAACTTTCTCACCCGTTGCCATGATCAAATCGATCAGGATATTGCTTGCCATAACCGCGTACTATGATTACGAGATATGGCAAATGGATGTCAAAACCACTTTTCTAAATAGACATCTCTCTGAGGATGTCTATATGGTTTAGCCTAATGGTTTTGTCGATCCACAATTTCCAAATAAGGTGTGCAAAGTGAATAAATCTATTTATGGACTTATACAGGCATCCTGTAGCCAGAATCTTCATTTTGATAAGAGAATCATTGAATTCGGTTTTGTCAAAAGTGAAGATGAGCCTTGTGTTTACAGAAAGGCTAGTGGGAGCACTATATCATTCCTCATATTGTATGTGGATGATATACTGATCATTGGAAACAATATCCCAATGCTTAACGAAGTTAAAAAATGGTTGGGAGCTTGTTTCGCAATGAAAGATCTTAGAGAAGCTGCTTACATTCTAGGAATCAAGATATATAGGGATAGATCTAAGCGGCTTCTAGGGCTTAGTCAAAGCACATACATAGACAAAATGATGACACATTTTAAGATGGAAAACTCCAAGAAAGG
Organism: Flaveria linearis; assembly: GCA_024085815.1. Classification (NCBI taxonomy): domain Eukaryota; kingdom Viridiplantae; phylum Streptophyta; class Magnoliopsida; order Asterales; family Asteraceae; genus Flaveria; species Flaveria linearis. The sequence continues at coordinate 45,599,816 of CM044005.1, forward strand.
AGGTGTTCTGATGACTAAAGGTACTGCGTTGAACAAATCACAATCTCCCTCAACGGACATTGATGTTAAGCGAATGGAAAAGGTTCCATATGCTTCAATGATTGGTTCTATCATGTATGCAATGTTGTGCATTAAACCTAAGTCTCGTATGCTTTGAGCATTACTAGCCATTATCAGCAGAACCCAGGCTTTGCCCATTGGACTGCAGGTAAGAATGTTCAGAAGTACTTGAGAAGACTAAAGACATGTTCTTAATATTTGGAGGAGTTGAAGAATATCTCACTGTAAGATGTTACACTGATGGTAGTTTTTAAACTGACCGAGATGACTCTCGCTCATAATCTGGTTTTATATTCACACTCAATGGTGGAGCTATCTCTTGGAAAAGTTCCAAGCAAAGTGTGGTGGCTGATTCCACCAATGAATCTGAATATATTGCAGCATCAGATGCTGCAAAGGAAGCTGCTTGGATGAAGAAGTTCATAGCTGATCTCGATGTGGTTCCAAGTATTCAGCACCTAATCGAGATATTCTGTGATAACACAGGTGCCATTGCTCAAGCCAAAGAGCCCAGTTCTCATCACAGGGCCAAGCATATTCAGAGAAAGTTTCACTATATACGGGACATAGTGAAATAGGGAAACATCATGATAAGCAAAATAGACACATATCAAAACCTAGCAGACCCGTTTACTAAGCCCATGACTCAGGACAAGCATGATTTGCATAGGGATGCGATCGGGCTTAGATTAGCTAGTGATATGTTTTGATTTAGTATTACGATGTATGAACTTTTAACAGTTATACCTTTAATTCATTTGCATTTACTAATTTAAGTGCAATTATGAATCTTATTATTGTGTTCGATTTTAATACGTTTAATCCATTAATATTGTATTGTAAATTATCCATAGTCGGTCAGACTTATAGGAACAATTCTGAATTAAGAATATTCTGAATTTAGACTCAAGGAGTTGACTTCAAAATTCACAGACCTCATTATGAATGACGTTAGATGTAACTCGCTACAAACTATCTTTATTATAAGATGCTTTGATAATGGTATACTCACTTAGTATCCCATGACCTGAGATGCATACTAAAACTTCCATTTACCGGGGGTTATTCTTTGATCATTGTCAACCGCTATCGCGTAACTGCCAGTCATAAAGGCTTTGGTTGGGAATAATTCTAAAGTTCAGTGGGAGCTGTATGTAGTCAATAAGGGATTCTGTACTCTTACATTATATGTAACAGTTAGACATCGTGGCGCCCTCGTTGATTCAAACTGGTGAAGTGTGAGGCCTCACCCAAACTGACTGTGTGTTTGATTGGACCATTTTGAATCTGGATCGAGAACAATAATAGTTGAGCTCCATATGAGAATTAATCTCAATGACTCAATTGATGTCGTTTACAGAGAGGATAAATGACTATGATTACCATAAGTCTATTGCCTTGTAGTAAAATGTTACTAGAAGAAGATGTTTGGTTAATAACTTTAAAGTGTCATACCTTGTTGGGGGCAGCCATGTGCAACTAGAGCACCGCTGACTGACTACATGGAATTTAACTGAATGTCGTACAAGTGGGAACTTGTTGGATTATGTACGGGTGGTTCAGTTACGTCGCGTTGCTGACCGAGCTATCACCCGTAAGAGTTACACCTTGGGCAACGAATATGAAGTCCACTTATTTTTTTTAACTGGCGTTTATGAACTATATCGGGTTTAAATGATTTATAAAAGTCATAAATTATTTAAACGTTTAAGCGTTAAAAGTTATTATTTTGGATCTCCGTTATTGCGTGGGTTAATATTGATCTAACCGGGCCTAGGGCCCACGAGTGGATTAATATTAATCAAATGTTTAATTAGGTTAAAAAAAACCTAACTTTATATATACATACACATGGATCACCATTTAAGATGGTGGTGACGACTGTAGATCTCCAAGAAAAAGGAGGATGCGAATATTAAAATAAGAAAAAGGTGGAGGCAACATTTCTTTTGTGAAGATCCATCGAATCAACTCTCAAGAACAATTCATTTTCAATTGTTCTTGGACTTGCACACAAACTCACGGCTGTCGTTACGCAACACGAAGACCTGAGAACCACGCATCTTGTTTTGCATCCCTGTTTGGCTCGTTCAGTCTAGCACATAATTTGTTATTCCTCGATGTCTCAAACGGTTAATTATTAACCAAAGTATATTATATCTTATTGGTAGGTTAATAATTAACTGTATTTGCATTGTTTGTCACCCAGATTCTGTCGGGTTCACTTTTGGTATTTAATTTTTACTCCACTACGTTAACTATTATTAATCTGATGAATAATTATCAAAACTGTTTTGATAAATAAACCTAACCAAGATACCACTGAACTCAACACTTATAAGAGGTCCACCGGGCATAGATCATGCAAGTCTTCCGGACATTGAAGTTTAGATGATTCGGTTGGACGTGTGATTGAGGGGCTATAGCCAGATATTAAACCGTTGTTTCACATGTTCAATTTGGAGAGAAACCACATATCCTCCTCATCTCCTCGTCCTCCAACACCTATTTACTCACCCAAAATATACCATGAAGGCAATACAGGTGTAAAACCCCCTGTCGATAGTAACAAGTGGCTCTCAAGGTTCCAAAAGCATAACCCACGATCTTTTAGCTTCGTGTCAAAACCGACAGAAGCACAAAAGTGGATAAAACCACACGGAGAAATTTTTTGAAGTTCTAGGGGTTGTTGAGGAGTTCAAAGTGAGGTTGACCGCATATAAGCTAGAGGAAGATGCTTGGTCCTGGTGGGGTTCCATCAAACATTCCACAGGAGGAGATATGTTTGCTGCAACACTTCTATAGAATGATTTAAAGACATTATTCTTCCAACGGTATTTTCCTACAGCTTTTAGAGGATAATATGTTCGACAGTTCCATTCCATTAAGCAAAGGGAGGACGAGCCCATGACTGCGTTTAGGACACGATTTATAAGATTGGCTAGTTTCGTAAGGCCTGAGGCCGGATCCCTAACCGTGCAAGCTCAAAAGATAAAATGGGCATTATTTGATAGAATCAAGTGGCTAATTGTGAACCAGAATTAAGGACATCACAAAGGTGGCAAACGCAGTGCAAAATCTAGTGATTGCAAAAAAACTATAAAGCTACAATATGACGTGAGTTTTAATTAAAATCCCACTACAACTATAGATCTCTCACCAGAATCCACCCACCGAAAACCAATGTTTTCAGGACCGGATCGGGTCGAACCGGAGGCCTTACTTGTTTGGTGGTCGGACCAGTTTTAAAAACCGGATGACGTCATAATTATATATATAGTATATTATATATATAGTTTATATATATAATCAATATAAGTAATTTATATATGTATTTTATAGTTATATATAAAACTTAAGTATATTTGTATATCTGTCACACTAATTTATAGTTCAACACCCTGTTTTTACTCAAAAAAAATAAATAAAAATATATATATACATACCGAAAACCAGTCCGGTTTCCCTGTCCGACCACCGGCTCGGGAAGAACCGGCCGGTTTGACCACTCAAAAACGAATCATACCTGACCGGACCAGCCACCGGACTGATTCCCGATTGAACCGGTCAGACCGACCGGTCCGATCCGGTCATGAAAACAATGCTGAAAACTATAAGTTGCATAATGCAGATGAACAACGTGATCAAAAACCAACCTCTCAAAACCCTCAAGTTGTCGATCAACAACCTAAGAAGCAAACCCACAAACCACGCAACACTTGTTGGAAATCATATAAATATGTGTGTTTCAGATTGTTAGGAAGTTGTTTTAAATACGGACTGGTCGGACCCATGATCAAAGGTTGTCTTGAACTATTAGAACATGTTGGCAAGAACGTTCCAGGACCTGCTACCGGGGCAAATGCTACCGGAAAAATGTTGTGCCACCCACCATTGGCGGATGGGTATTCGCACTAACTATAGATAAAACACAAAATAACTAGAAAATGATGTATGGGGTATGATGTTTTAGTTAAACAAGTTGCTTGAAGAAGATGAAGAGTCAACTAATTTTAATTTATTTATTATTACATCAATCTTCAGAAGACCTATTAGATAAGCAGGAGCGCGGGCATCCCCTTTATAGGACGATCGGGAGGGGAATCAAACAATACTGTGGCCCTCATAGAGCATAGAGCTAAATTTCAGGACTTTTCGGCTTGGTCGAGTTATTGTGACAGGGACACGAAGACCCAATTCCTAGTCCTTTATGGGCCAGAGCGAGTCCATATCAGGCCTTATTCCTCTACCGCTATTGATTATGGCATCTCGTTTCGGATCGTAAAGAGTCTGTTCCTTCAGGCTGGGTTGAGTCAGTCTCGAATGTCAAGGAAATAGCGGTGTCCGAAAAAGAGTTCCTGAGTTCGGCTTCCGTCTTGTTCCTGTAGCTAGGGGCCGAGTCCTGTCTTCCTCTGTGTGCGCGTGTAGGAGTCAGATATCCAAAATCTTGCGGCTCTGATTTTGATAGTTTGAGGCCTGCCTCGACTGATCATCGAGGGACAAAAAGAGAAAATATTATATCTGTCTTCACCTTCATGATAGCTGCTGTAACGGCTATAACCCTATTAGCAGGAGTTAAGCAATGTGATTTCACTCTCGTTTGTTGATAGGAATTGGTAAACTCATCAAGCTCATGACCTGAAGATGGTGCAACATCGAATCCTGTTACTTCGAATGGAATAGCCGCCCGCCTCACTTGCTTTCTTAACTGCATAAGGAATAAGTTTCATACCGAGCATACGAGGCATACCTTTAAGACCTTGGCTAAGTGGCCCAACACGGTGACTTTTTCTATCCCATATCGCTCCCAGCAAAATAGCCTAAGGAGATGTTCGTCCTCCTCGGCCGAGAAGGACTTCGCCCCTCTATCATCGTCTGAGGAGATCCCGAGCTTAAGCGGCGCATGAAGTGTTTTTCTAAAAATTCATAACCTTACGGCTGGGTAAGTGGATTAAGAGATCCATCATCGCAGGGACGAAGACCAGAACTATAGACTCATTCTGCACCAGCCCAGACGCAAAAAAGAAAACAAAGGCGCCTGAAGCCGCCTTCCTTAACTGGGCGAATAGGAGAGTCAGAAGGGCTTAGCTGATGGATTAGTTATAGGTTTTGGATGAAAGAGTGAAAATCAATCGAATCAAATAGTTGTTTCCTAGAGCTACAGGCCCTTCTCATAAGATGTTGTATGCTACGGCCTTATTTGACGAAGCTTAAATGAAAGCAGACATCAAGAGCTAAGAACGGGCCAACAAGCCCCTTTGAAGCTAATGCCTTAGAAGCTACAGGACATAGAAGCAGGCCAACAAGTGTATTGAATCTTTTCCAGTCTAGAGACTGGCGGATTACCTTCGAAACAAAGGATTGAAAAATTCCTTCTGCTTTGGACAAGATAAGTGGACAGATGAGTTGAATAATACATGGACTGATAAGCTAAGTGAGGTTCCCCTTTGAGATCTCCCAACCTAAAGGCTTTATTCAGAGGTGGGTCTTTCAACCGCCTACTCTTTCGATGAAGGTGCACTACAAGAGAATAGGTACTAAAGAGATTAAACGGGGGGATTTCACCGATATTGAGTCGACTATAAACTATCAACTTGCTCGGAACCGTCGTTGTGTATGGGAAAGAGGGCTTCTACATATGCTTGGTTGGAAAAGGGTGAATGGTCCCAAAAGGGACGGAAAAAGCCACTAGAAGGTCATCCACCAAGTATCAAAGGCGCTGGGTAGTCCACTTTATCCGTGGCTCTGAGTACAAGATTTCCGGGTTCAAGAAACTAGTAAACAAATATGCTCGGCTGGACTCTTTTCTCGTATGCCCTGAAAATTGCATTTCGGTACAACCCGCTTGCTGTAAGCCTTTATTTCTCATCCAAACACTCCAGATCTGCACTTCCCTTTACTCCATAACTCTAGCTGAGAAGTTGAGTCACCCTTATTATTTATTTTTTTCAGAAAAATAATCGAATAAAGAAAGAGATAGTCTATATCCAGTATCGATCATAGGATCACTCTATGAATAGGTAAATTCTCTGTGACCTCCCACCGTTCACGACATCCCTGCTTCTCGCTACGAACGACTCCTCGGTGGAAGAGTAGAAGCGCTGGTCCCCTTTGGTCAAGTTGCTTGTACCTGCTATTACCTATCGTAGGACCTCCGTCCCCGAAGTGAAGGAAGAGGATCAGGAACAAGAGGTTGTCCTCTCCCGGCCCAGTAGTTCCGCAACTACTACCGTGGTTGTTGCCAACGGGGATCCCCCATTCTGAAAGGTTACTGGGCCAGCCGTTAGGTCCAAAGTTGTATGCCACAACTATGGTGCCGATAGATTCACTACTTCAGCGCCGTTATCGGACATTTCAGGCTGAGCATCTATTTCTCATATATCGCTCCACACCGAGAAGAGGACCAATCTCATCTGCTAGCACTTCTTCGTTGCTTGGTCGGGACACATTATCTTGTTTTTCTCATCAAATTTGTGTTAGTCTTAAGAATTTCATGTTTCCGTTTTATTCGTATGTTTAAGAGGCCGGGGATATTATAACAACGTAAATTTTTAAATATTAAATAATAACAATAATAATAATAATAATAGTAAGAATAATAATAAGAAGAAGAATAATAATAATAATAAAAAGAATAATAATAATAATAATAATAATAATAGTAATAATAATAATAATAATAATAATAATAATAATAATAACAACAATAACAATAACAATAACAATAATAATAATTATAATAATAATAATAGTAGTAATAATAATAAAAATAATAATAAAAATAAAAATAATAATACAATAACAATAATAATAATAATGATGATAAAAAATAATAATAATATAATAATAATATTATTATTATTAATATTAATATTAATACATAAATAATAATAATAATAAAATAAACAAACAAACAAACATACCCAGTGTATCCCGCTGAAAGCAGGGTCTGGGAGGGGTAAGTGGCGGCAAGTCATTCCTCTATCTAGAAAGATAGAGAGATCGCTTCCGAAGAGACCCCCGACTCGTTAACAAAGGCAATAGCAATAGTGATGATAATACATAGCATACAATAGCATAGCATAGCATACACACATAGATAGGTATCACAAGAAGAATTATCTAGCGCGCACAACATAAAAACCGGCAAGTAACACCCCGAAAGGTAGGTGATACATGTCACCGAAAACCCTTCTCACCCATAAACCCACTAAAAGTCCTTAATTTTAATTCTACGCCTCCACTCACTCCTATCCTTGATCATGTGCTCAGAGAGATGCATGTCTATCATATCTCGCCTAATAATCCCATCCCAAGTCAACCTAGGTCTACCTCTACACCTCCTACCCTCTAAGTTGATGTTCTCTACTACTCGAACAGGCGCTTCCATTGTCCTCCTCTTCACGTGCCCAACCATCTTAATCATCCCTCTCTTATTTTATCTGTGATACAAGCCACCTCTAGCTTTTGGCGAAAGACGTCATTTCTTATCTAATACAATCTTATGTGCCCATACATCCACCTCAGCATTCGCATTTTTACGACCTCCATTTGTCTCTCGTGCGTTTTCTTTATGGCCCAACAGTCTGTGTCGTATAACATTGCTAGTCGTACTTCCACTCTGTATAGTTTTCCCTTTAGTTTTGCTGGGAACCTCTTATCACAAAGAATCCCTAATGCTGCTCTCCACTTGCACCATCCTGATTGCACACGGTGCGCTACATCGCTGTGTATCTCTCCGTCTTCCTGTACGTACGAGCCAAGGTATTTGAAACTACCATCCGTTGGACCGCCATGCCCTGTAAACTGATTTGGGTGTCCTCTTCATCCTTACCACTAAAGTTACAATGCATGTATTCTGTCTTAGAGCGACTTATCCTTAAGCCTCTACATTCTACTGCTGCTCTCCACAGTTCTAGTCTCTCGTTAAGCACCGTCTTAGATTCTGATATTAAGACAATATCATCCGCAAATAGCATACACCATGGTACTGGGTCTTGTATAGACTTGGTCATCTCATCCAACACTACAGTGAAGAGAAAGGGCTCAATGCCGATCCTTGGTGTAGTCCCACTTCTACCGGGAAGAAGTCTGTGTCTACGACAGGTGCTCGTACACACGTTTTGCCCCGTCATACATATCCTGTATTATTTTGATATACCTCTCTGGTACCCTTCTAAGTCATAGACTTTCCCAAATGCGTTGCCGCGGCACACTGTCATAGGCTTTTTCTAGGTTAATGATACCATATGTAGGTCTCGTTTCTTTTCTCTAAATTTTTCCATTATCCTCCTTATGACGTGTATAGCTTCCGTCGTAGAGCGTTCTGGCATAAATCCAAATTGGTTTACCGCTATTTGAGTTTCTCGTCTAATTCTCGTGTTAATAATTCTTTCCATTTATTCCCCTATAATTTACGCAACATTGAACATCTCCTTTTTTCTTATATGGGGACTATGACACTATTCTCCACTGCTCTAGCATCTTTTCGGTCTTAAAGATTGTGTTGAATAAGTCCGTTACCCATTGTATGCCCTCATCTCCCAGACACTTCCACACTTCTATCGGTATGTTGTCCGGCCCCACCGCCTTAGCCCTTCCCATTTTCATCAAAGCTCTCGTAACCTCATCGACTGTGATGCTTCTACAATAACACTTGTTTTGTTACGTTGTTTGAGTTGTTTATCCATCTCAGTTTGTTGATTACTGTTTGTTAAGTTGAAAAGGTTATCAAAGTAAGTTTTCCATCTTCCCTTGATATCTTTCTCCCTTACCAAGACCTTTCCATCCGCTGTCTTTATAAACTTAACCATTCTCACGTCCTGTCTTCTACTTTCTCTTACCTTGGCAATCTTAAACATGTCATGTTCCCCCTCTTTCGTCTCTAATCGCTTATACATCCTCTCATACGCTGTGTTCTTTGCCTCTAACACAACCTTTTTCGCCTCTCGTTTAGCCTTCTTGTATTTATCTTTTAACTCTGCTCATTCTTCCTCATTATTATAGCGTAAAAGCTCTTTAAAACTTTGTTGTTTAGTTCTTATCTTCTCTTGTACATTTTCGTTCCACCACCAGGATTCCTTATGACCGACTGTTCTACTTGTTGTAACCCCAAGCGTTTCTTTAGCTGCTTGAATGACTCTAGTTGCCATAGGCTCCCACTTTTGGTTGGCATCTTCCTGCAGCCCAGTCATGTTCATTAGTGTGATCTTATCTCTAAAGGCGGTAATCTTTTTGTCTTTGTGTTGGCCCCATCTGATCGAAGGTCTGCTTCTCTTAGGTGGTTGGACAATTGCTCTCTTCACGCGTAGATCTGCCACCAACATGTGATGTTGGGTGCTTACTGTCTCTCCCGGTATTGTCTTACAGTCCTTCCACGAGCTACGATCTTCTCCCTCATCAGCAAGTAATCTATCTGTGTGTCTCCCGCCGCTGCTAAACGTAATATGATGCGAGTCTCTTTTCTTGAAAAACGAGTTTATGATGCTTAGGCCATGCGCTAATGCAAAATCAAGGAGCTCCCTACCGGCGTCATTCCTCAGACCATACCCAAAGCCTCCATGTACCAATGGGAAATGATCATTATCCTTACTGATATGTCCATTAAAATCTCCTCCTATGTAAATTTTTTCTTCTCGAGGAATGTCTCCTATAACGTGATCTAGACTCTCCCAGAACTTATTTCTTTCCGTTTCCCCTAAGCCAACTTGCGGTGCATACGCACTAACTACAGCCGCTACTTCGTCCGCTATTACTATCCTTAATAACATAAGTCTATCATCGTATCTTCTAACCTCCACTACATTATCCTGGAGTTCCTTAGCAACTAGAAAACCTACTCCATTTTTTGTTCCATCTGACCCAGAATACCATAGTTTATACCCATTACACTCCTTTGCCCTCCCACCCTGTCGTCTAGTCTCCTGAAGGCACGCTATCTGAACCCTACGTCTCCTTAACACATCTATTAACTCTAGTAACTTACTAGTAAGGGTTCCTACATTCCACGATGCCACTCGTAATCCATAACCCTTTCTCCCTGTATATGCATCTTTCGTCACCGAACATGATCTCGGGGCAACATAAAGTCTCCTGTTATCTATTATACCTCACTCACCCAGCGTGCCACGAAGCACCTAAAAGAAAGAGGTTGCAATAGCAACACTATCAAAAGATAAACAAAAGCAGTCAAACACGCATGGTCAACAAACTCAGGCGGCACCCAAGACAAACAAATAAAGCAGAAAAGCTGGTACAAGAGATAGGGGATGACTCTCCCTATTTAATACCCGAAATGCTGATACCCCTAACCCAGCCAACAAACTAAACTAAAAAGCTAAAAAAATAAACAGATTAAAAGCAGATATAAAACCCTAAAAAATAAAGCAGATTAAAAATAAAGATAGAGCAGATTAAAAATGAAGATAAAGAAATGATGGAACGGTCTCACCAAAAATATTTTCGCGCTGTAACGGTGGTTGTGATGGTGATGCGTAGTCTTGGTGATGGCTGTGACTGTGACAGTGGAGAAGGTGGTAGTGGGGGTGGTCGGTGTGGGCGGTCCGGCAGCTGTGGTGATGGTTGGGTGGTCTTGGCGGTGGCTGTGGCGGTGGTTTGTGGTTGGTGGTGGCAGGTCGTCGTCGTTGTTGATGCTGTGACGGTGGTTGTGGTGATGGTTGGGTGGTCTTGGGGGGTCTAGTGACGGTGGCTGTGAAGGCGGAGAAGGTGGCTGTGGGAGTGGTCGGTGGCGGGGGAGTAGTCGACCGTGGAGGCTCACGGTGCAGGTGGTGCCGGTAGGTGGGTGTTGTAGGTGGGTGGGTGACTGTCGACTGGTGTAACAGCTCCGACAGCTCGACCCAAAAGGTCGAACGGTGTAAGACCGATGTAATAGCTCGGACGAAGTGGCCGGTGTAGCAAAGCCGACGATGTGTGGTATGGTGTAAAAGCTCAGACCGGTGTAAAAGCTCCGACGTGGTCGTGGTGGCTGTGGGTTGTACAAGCTCCGACCGTCGACCTTGAGTGTGGTACGGTGGCCAGAGTTCCGGGGAGAGGAAGAGAGAGGTGTTGTTGCGGGAGGGAAGGTGTGGTTGGTTGGTTACCAGGCAGCGATCGGCGAGGCAGATGGCGGCTATGGTGGTGAGATGGTGCAGAAAGCGACCGACGCGATGGTGCAGATAGTGACCGGCGAGGTGGTGCAGCTAGCGACCGGTGGTGCAGATGGCAGTGAGATTCTGCTGGTGGGGGTGAGCGCTACCAGCGAGATTCCGGTGGCCGGTGGCGGTGTGGTGGCCGGCGGTGATGTGAGGTAACGGTACAAAGCTAGAGAGAGCCGTTTCTGTAATCGGTACTCATAATATAATAAAATATAATAATAATAATAATAATAATAATAGTAATAATAATAATAGTAATAATAATAATACTAATAATAATAGTAAAAATTATTGTAAAAATAATAGTAATAATAAGAGTAATAACAACAATAATAACATCAGTAATAACAGCAGTAATAACAGCAGTAATAACAGCAGTAATAACAGCAGTAATAACAGCAGTAGTAATAGCATTATTAGCAGCAGTAATAACAGTAGTAATAACAACAATAATAATAACAGTAATAACAACATAACAACAGAATAACAACAGTAATAACAACAGTAATAACAACAGTAATAACAACAGTAATAATAGCGGTAATAACAACAGTAACAACAACCGTAATAATAACAGTATCACTAACTATAAAATCCTTCAACACATCTTCGATCAAAAAGAACTAAACATAAGACAACGCAGGTGGGTTGAGTTAATAAACAACTATGATTGTGAGTTTCGTTATCACTCTGGAAAGGAGAATGTTGTAGCAGACACATTAGTAGGAAGGAACGAACCAAAACCTTACGAGTGCGAGCATTGGGAATGACGATCCATACGAGTCTAACTACTCAAATTCGCGATGCTCAATTAGAAGCACTAAAGGAACAAATTTAAAGGAAGAATCTATCCGCGGTATGCATAAACAATTTAAGATCAAGTCTGATGGAGCTCGCTACTTCATGAACCGAATTTGGGTACCAAATTTTGGAAACTTGAGGGATCTTGTAATGAACGAGGCACACAAATCCAAATACTCCATCCATCCGGGCTCTGATAAGATGTATCAGGACCTGAAGGAGTTATACTGGTGGCCTAACATGAAAGCTAACATAGCCATCTATGTTAGCAAGTGTCTCACATGTTCAAAGGTTAAGGTAGAATATCAAAAGCCATCAGGGCTACTGCACCAACCAGAAATTCCATAATAGAAATGGGAACAGAACTCCATGGACTTAATAACAAAACTACCCAAGACATCCACTGGGTGTGATACGATTTGGGTAATTGTGGACTGTTTAACAAAGTCTGCACATTTCCTACCAATTAAAGAAACTGATAAAATAGAGAGGTTGACCAGGATCTCTCTCAAGGAGGTTGTCTCAATACATGGAGTTTCAAACTCCATTATCTCCAATCGAGACAGTCGATTCACCTTTAGATTCTAGCAATCATTAGAAAAGGCCTTGGGTACACGATTGGACATGAGTACCACAGACCACCCGCAAACAGATGGTCAGGGTGAAAAGACTATCCAAACATTGGAAGACATGCATAGAGCTTGTGTGATAGACTTTGGACACCATTGGGATACTCATATACCTTTAGCTGAATTTTCTTACAATAACAGTTATCATACTAGTATCAAGGATACACTATTCGACGCACTATACGAAAGGAAGTGTCGATCACCATTGTGTTGGATAGAGGTAAGAGATAGACACTTACTGGTCCTGGGATCATACACGAGACAATTGAAAAAATCACTCAGATTCAGAACCAACTCAAAGCTGCGTGTGATCGTTAGAAAAGCTACGCTGACGTGAGACGCAAACCATTAGAATTCCAAGTGGGAGATAATTTCTACTTAAAGTGTCACCTTGGAAAGGAGTATATATTTTGGTAAACATGGTAAGCTAAACCCTAGATACATCAGACCATTTAAGATCCTAGCAAGGATTGGTCCCGTAGCTTACAAACTCAAATTTCTAGAGGTGGATATGGATTTTAATAATGATGATGATATGGAACAAGTTGATTATAATATTAGGTCAACAACTCCTTTGAGTTTAATTCTTCCGGTTTCAATTCCTTCAACCCCAAATTGATTTGATTTGAATGATCTTCCTTCGAACCCTTTTATTCTCATGATTTTTTCTTTTATTTATATAAATGTATGGTAAAAAAATTTTATGTAACCCCTAAACTTTTCTTTTAGATCCATCACTGAGCGGTCTCACGGGCGACCGGATAACAAACTATTACTGGTGTACATGAGTGATCATGATGTGTATTTCATCATATGGACCTAGGATGGTTAGTTTTAAATTAATACTATCATTATAGTTGGTATTGAATTTTTAAATCATTCAGGTAAGAATTGACAGAACTGAGAATGACACAAGATCATGCTACAGCATAAAATCTGTAGATGTATCTATTGTTAACAGTTAGAAATCATAAGATAAGAGCTGAGATTGACATATATCTAGAATGGAATCTCGTGGCTTGAAATAACGTTTATGATCTTGTAAAACACTATTAAGAATCAATAAATAATTCAGTTTGAAGATTTACTTATATTCAAACAATATTACAATTTATTTTTAGCGAACTTTCGCTATCAAAAATAACGGAAATAGATTTTTTGAAAAAAATAATAAAAGGATCATAATCGGTTCATGTGGCGTTGGGTGGTCTAAAACCAGGGTGCGACGGATTGGTATCAAATCCATAGGCTTACCGAACTAGATACTTCTTGTAGTATCTAGGTTTTAACCTAAAAATATTAAGAGAATGCCTACTAAGTAAAAGTAGGTAGAGGTCTAAAAGTACTATAAGGAAAGAATGCAAGATGTCTGGATTCTCTGAATCATTCACATAACAAGTAAGTATGACAAATATAACTACCCTGTGAGCTATGAAAACTTAGGAACGAGAGAGACGCTAATTATGATCCCGATGATGACTCTTTTTAACTACCACCCTAATGGAGAATAGGGAGCATAAGAAGATTCCATACTAATTCCCAGTGATAACTCTACGAGTTATCATCCAATTTTAGAAATCTGGAATGCGGATAGTGAGGAAAGTGGAACATGGCCAGAGCATACCTATATTTTGAGGGGAGCATCCGATCATAGCAACTGAGGTTTTCTACACCTCCATATTAACTAGAATCTTCCCCTGGAAGTGAGTTGGGTTTTCGTCTTAGTTTGATTATTTAATGTTTTGTTTGGTTTAAAGCAATTATATACAATCAAATTTTGGGTTAAAAATATTAGTTACAAATATACAGCCATAACAAATTTATGCACCTAGAGAGTCGTGATCTTTTAAGCAATCATTGTGCCTATATGTACAACTATCTGGGTGATCCAGGCCTAGGGAGTCAACATCCTTTGGGTCCTAGCCCTAGATATCATATATTACATATAAGTTCCAACAATATTTATTACTAAAAGCTGGTGAATACATGTAATTAACTCTAGAACATTTTAAGCATATATGTTATTCAAAATCTCAAATCATAATTTTCATAGGCAAACTATACATTCAATAGGTCATCTTAACTACGAAGTTCACCCTCCATTCTATGGCTTAGGCAGTTTGTTTTTTGATGAGGATCTCCTAGATCTACACTAAGACCGTGACCAGCCTCGATATGAGATGTTCAACCATCCCGAGATATACCTTTGGTCAAACTATACAATACTTTTGGTCTAATTGTCTTCATCATAGAATGTGGGTCATGATTTAAAGATTCATCATTTAATATATGTAATTTTCATAAAATAAGGATAATAAACATTTAGTACGTAAAATATATAATGTATCTACATGATAGAGTGTAACTGAGCTAAACAATATCCTAGAGTTGATGAAAAAGTTCCTAAGTGAGTAGAACTTTGACTTAAAAGTCCGGTTTCTCGCTTTCTTACTTACTTTCTTCTTTTTCTGGTTTGTTAATTCATGCAACACCTTGGGATAGTCTAAGATTGATCTAAAGTAAGGTATGGGGCCAGTTCTAAGAGATTTGAGATAAATTTTTGAATTTAGGATGCAAAAATGAGCATACTCGAATCTTTCTTTTATAGTTTGACTCTGGCGATCGATGCGCCCCGCATCATCAAGACGACACGGGCCGCATCGTCTAGATGTGCTGCACGGGTGTCACATGCCACCAACTTACCAGCTTTGAGTCTCTTTTTTAGTTGAGCCCCACGAGGTTGCTAGTGTCAACTTTCAACACTTAGTCACTAGCCACGTATCAAACATGGGTTTATTTGTTGGGTTTGTTGGACCTAAACAATGTTGTTTAACCATTTTAAACTTGAAACGCAGCGGATTAACATCAAACAAATCTCATTTGAAATCTGAAAAATATTGTTCATTGCATGTCTACTACAAACCCAAGAATACAAGGATCTTATATATGTGTTTGAACTAGTTATCACCAATATATAACAACCCAAACAAGTGAGTATACTACCTTTAGAAGCTGCCAAAAACGTGGCTGAAAATCATCATCCAAAGCTGCTTTAGAAGCTGCCAAAAACGTGGCTGAAAATCATCATCCAAAGCTGCTTTAGAAGCTGCCAAAAACGTGGCTGAAAAACCATCATCCAAAGCTTTAGAAGCTGCCAAAAACGTGGCTGAAAACCATCATCCAAAGCTTTAGAAGCTGCCAAAAACGTGGCTTATTCATGCTGTCAAAACCGTGGTGCATGCTGTTAAACCAGCGCTTGGAGCGCCCCTATGGACGCTTGGAGTGCCCTTATGGCAGCTTGGAGCGCCCCTATGGCAGCTTGGAGCGCCCCTATGCAGCTTGGATGCCGAGGCTTTCATAAGCTGCTGAAATCGTGGATTGAATCAAGATAATGATGTTCTTGAGTGGCCATAACACCAAGAGGAGGTGTTCTCAAGCAATCATACCCACAAGCCCCTTTAGCAACACCATTTTTGCTAGGCTTTTGTACACCAAAAGACCAAGAACGTGCTGCTGGAAAACGATTCTCCAGCCCCAAAACGAAGAAAAATTTGCTGCTTGAACAAATTCCAGCCGTGAATCTCTTGAAGAAAAGAGATTACCATTCGTTTTTGTGGTCTTTGCATGTGAGAAAGGGAAGGAGATGAAGTGTGTGTGAGTTCAAGGAAGTTCTTTGTTCCAAGAATACCAAAAGGAAAAATGAAAGAGTAGTGGCTGCCAAGGGGCGGCCGAAGCTCCTTATGCCCCTTAGGGTTCTCCACAATTTTTCCTTTTAATTTTTAAAATGACAAATGTATAAAATTAGATACATAATTAACCTTTTAATTACATATATAATATGCACACACACTTATATTATTTGATGTTGTTTAACTAATTTAAACAACATAACAAATAATGTCCATGAACAAAATATCCTCATAATTTGTTCTTTTCTCACATATGATTTATTTAGAAAACCCATTTTCTAAATTGGTGTAATTATTTAATTGCATGATCATATCATCAATTAAATATCAGTTGGTGTTTGCTAAGCTTGTTATTGGGTATGACCCGACTTGGATCATGACGTACTAACCACATCAATATTCTATGTGTCTTGGGCATCAAGAATCCAACAATCTCCCACTTGCACAAGATACATAGAAGATTGATGCAAGCAGTAAATAACGCCTAACAACGGTTTACTACCTTAATACGCATGACTTAGAAGCCATTCAATAACATCATCCCCTTCAAGTATCCAACTTGAAATGATTTAGGTGAATCAATCATTTATCCTTTTGTTACAGATGTCATGTTAAATCCAAGGACACAGAATGATCATTCCTTGTTGATTTAACTTAATCAGGCCTTAGACATCATACTCTCAACGAATAAGAGGAACAAATCCCATCTTGACTACATACGTTTTCACAATCACCTTATGTCATACTGAACATAGCCTTATGTACTGACAATTGTTTCATATCAGTGAAGAACTAGCTCAAGGTATAACACTTGGTGAATATCAAAACCCAATATGCATCTCAGGTCGGAGGATACCAAATGATATTCGCCTTTACTCAAATTTACTTATGATCAATCAATAAGATTCCATGTAGTAAGATTTGAGATGCGGGTCAGTCCAATATTCGTATCCCACGAATATCTATGAACCTTGGCAGCAACCAATTGCTCTATATTCATGCCTTATGAATATCCACCAATCCAAGTTCATAATAGTCTTACATTCATATTTGTTTCCACAAATATGACCGACTACGGACATTTAGAATAATAATATTATTCATGGATGTAAACATGCTAAAAGGGAACATCACTTAAAATATCGTAAATACATAGATAAGTTAAGTATTATAATTGTTCCATATTAATAATATTAATACTAAACAGATCAATTCCAATCACTAGAATATCGAAGTCCTGAGGCACAAGTATGACTTTCATGCTTTGCCCTTTCAAGGAGCTTCGTGAGTGGATCCGCAATGTTTTTGATCAAAGTGAACTTTGCGAATACATATCTTTCCCTTTTCAACTTCATCCTTTATGTAGTTGAATTTCTGCTCATTGTTCCTAATCTTTTGATGTGCACGGGGTTCCTTGATTTGAACAATCACACCCTCGTCATGACAAAAGATTTCTAAGGGGTCTTGAATGGTAGAGACCATCCTTAGATTGGTGATAAACCTTTTTATCCATGCAGCTTCCCAAGCTGCTAATGAGGCGGCTATGTATTCTAATTCTGTAGTGGACAATGCTACCCTATTCATAATGGAAACGTACCCGATTGTGATCGAGGATCATCTCGATCAGTATGGAAACTAGCATTCGTGTAACCCTTTATAACTAGTTCCTCTTCATCAGATCCGTATATTAGAAGCAAATCCTTAGTCCTTCTAAGGTATTCAAATATACTTTCAATAGCCATCCAATGGCTGTTTACTTGGATTCTGCTGATATCTACTTGTCATGCTTAATGCGCATGACACGTCCAGTCTAGTGCATATTATCGCATACGTGATGGATCCTATAGCAGACGCATATGGGATGTCCTTCATACGATGTTGCTCATCCTTTGAGCTTAGACATTGAGATGCACTCAATATTGTCCCTCTTTGAATAGGTACTATACCTTTCTTAGAGTTTACCATCTTGAACCTTTTCAAGATTTTATCAATGTATGCACTTTGGTTTAACCCTATCAACCGCCTCGATCTATCCCTATAGATCTTTATTTCCAAAATAGAGACGGCTTCACGGAGATCCCTTTTGGAAAGACAATTTCCAAGTGTAGTATGTCATCAACATACAATACTAAGAACGTAATTACACTCCCACTTGCCCCTTGGTACACACAATCCTCGTTAGCGTTCTTGATGAAACCCAATTTCTTGATCTTTTCATCAAAACGTTGATTCCAATTTCTCGATGCTTGTCTCAATCCATAGACTGATATCTTTAACTTGCATACTTTATCAGGATGACTTTAGCATTGCCATTGGCGAGAAGGTTTCATCATAATCAACCCTTTGACTTAGAGTGAAACCTTTTGCTACAAGTCTTGCCTTGTAAGTATCCAAGTTTCCATGCATGTCAGTTTTCTTCTTGAAAACCCACTTGCATCCAACCGGTTTGGAGTTAAGTGAAGAGTCAACCAATTCCCAAACTTGGTTGTCATATATGGATTGCATCTTTACGTTCATGGCTCCTAGCCACATGTCACAATCCGAATTGGACATTGCTTCATGGTATGTAGTTGGCTCTTCGGAGTCAACAACGTAGCATCCATCTATGAAAAATCCACATCTTTCATGTGAAATGCTAACTTTACCAGATCAGCGAACGTTTTGTGTGTATTGATCAACCTCTTGATCATGATCAACAACCTCTTATTGATTGCTAGTGTCAACCAAACGTGTATCGGCTTGTGGATCTTGATCCTCATCAAATTCCACTGTTCTATGCGTCATTCCTTCCATAAGGAACTTGGCTTCCAAGAACTCTGCCTTTTGAGCAATGAATACCTTTTGCTCTGTTGGATCAAAGAAGTAGTATCCTATACAGTCCTTTTATATATCCAACAAATATACACTTAGTGAATCGACTTGCAGTTGGTTTGGGTGTAAAGCTTAACATAAGCTTCATAACCCATAATTTTAAATATGATAGCAATGGAACTATTCCATTTCATATTTCAAAAGGCGTCGAATCCACTTTCTTGGTTTGGACCATATTCAAAATATGAGCCGCAGAGAGTAGTGCGAAACCCCAAAATTATAGAGGTAGTGAGCTTATAGCCATCATAGGTCGAACTATATCCAATAGGGTTCGATCTCCTTTCAGACACACCATTATGTTATGGTGTTCTGTGAGGAGTAAGTTGTGAGACAATCTTACAACTTCCTAGATGATCCCTAAAAGTCTCACTTAGGTATTCACCTTCTCTATCTAAACGGAGAACTTTGGTAGTTCTATCGAGTTGATTTTCTACTTCATTCTTGAAGTTTTGAACATTTCAAATTATTCATGTTTATGTGCCATCAAGTACACATAACCATAGCGACTATAATCGTCGGTTAAGATAATGAAGTAAGTTTCACCATACCTTGTCATTGTCTTAAAAGGACCACATACATCCAAATGTATGACTCCTAATAAGTCTTTTGCCCTCTCATTTGTACCACTAAAGGCGTGTTGGTTATCTTACCTCATAAACAAGATTCACACTTATCAAATAAACAATTTTCATTTGTTTTCAAAAGACCATTCTTTAAAGTGTTTAAATCCGATTCTTGTTTATGTAACCAAGATGACAATGACAAGAATAAGAGTAACTTAAACCATATTAAGTCTCTTGGTGCATGATAGGTATAATGTGTTTTTATAGGACGAATTTATGAACCAATTCATCAATATCATTAGAAGGCATGGCCTTAAAATAATATACATCATCCATATAAATATAAATACCATCATTTACTAACTTTAAATCATAACCATATCGTTTTAAAAGGGAAACTTAAATCATGTTCCTAGTCAAACTAGGAGCATATAACAAGTTTTGAAGAACAACTTCCAAACCTTTTGAAAGTTTCAAAACATAGTCTCCTTTGTTAAAGTGCTTATTTCTTTTGAACCCTTGCAACAGGTTGCAATAGTCAGTTCCACATGTGGTATCCAATTACCCATGTGCTTTGAGGAAATAACATTTAAGTCAATATGGATTATGAAAGTTGTGCTTGAGGTTTGCCCAGCATCCCTCTTATTTCTCAACTCTTTGAGATAGGTTGGACAATTCCCTTTCAAATAACCTATCTCACCATACTCAAAGCATGGATCGTTTTCGGTTACCTTAAGCTTCATAAACTTAGGTTTTGGAGGTTCCGCTTTGATCTACCCTTACCCATTGCCTTTGATGTGCCCTTCTCCTTTGGCAACATTTGCCTTGGGATCGGGAATGGCCTTAACATCGTCAGGATCGGGTTGGTTAGGAATAGGATCGTCAAGGACATTTGCCTTTGCTCTTGCTTGAGAACAATTCTTAAGTTTCGAGACTAGTCTATAAGGTTATTATGGTTCAGACGATCCCTCTCTAAAATAGTTCTCGGTGATAGGGTATGGACGGTCGGGGTGGTAGCATTATTGTTTGCGGTCATTCTACAAATTTTACAAAGTTCTTTTTAGTATTTCAAAAATTTCATTTTAATTATTAATACCCTTTATGTCTCATAGACAATTAATAATTAAAATCTAGAATCCAACGTTACATTCAAATAATGGTTAGGTGACCTTTATCCCATTATTCAAATCAACAAGGTAGTCAACATTTGACAATTGCAACCCTTTGCAACTTCTAGCGGTATGGGATCGACTTTAAACATCATATGTAAAGTCGGCATGTTAATCCCATCAACACCATTTGGAAACCATATTTTAGGTGATCCATTCAACATGGTTTGCAAATCAAGTTACCCTACTTGCACACACATGTGAGTTTACCAACACAAGTGGTTAGGTGACCTTTATCCCACCAATGTGGTATTCCCACCTTAAGTCATAAGTTCCCTCAAAATGGTTAGGTGACCTTTATCCCATTAAGAGTTTCCAAATGACTTAAGTGTTGTGCAAAAGGACGGTGTTAAACTTGTTTGAAAAGGGATTTTTAGTTTTCATTGATTCTAGTTTGAAAACTCTAGTTACCTTGTATTTGCATGCTTTCAAATATAAGGTATCCTATGGTTCACTTTTAATAAAACCTCTTTTATTAAATCATTAATCCTTTTAATAACCTTTTATTAATCACTTAATGATTAGGAACCATAAAATTCAGCTTGTTTAGTTTGTTAATTAGTTTGTTATGCATATCCAAATGTCAAATAACAATCATACAACAAACAACCAAACAAGTACAATCATACAAACATATGTGCATAACTATAGCCACTAAGT
>CM044005.1:45626410-45718910 GCA_024085815.1 Flaveria linearis
CTAATAATAACTCATATTTTGATGTTTAAAAATAACTAGTTAATAATATTTAAGATAAGAATTTAAAATAAAAAATAGTTAAAAATAAAAATAATAAAAAGTAAAGTTAATAAAATAAGCACACAAAGAAATAAAATAAAAGACTCATAAAAATTACACATTTTGTCCTTTTGAGGGGCCAGGGGTAAATTGGTTATTTACAAAAATATAACAGAAAAAATTGACTGGTGTTAGTAAAAATGATCAAAAGCGTTACAAATTTTTAAATAAATGATACTCAATATAATTATTAAAGTTTAAAGACAAGATCCGTAATTTTGAGCATAGTTAAAGAACAAAATTTGTAATTTACTCATGATTTTTTTATATGACTTTGATTTTTTTGTTACAAAACGAATTTATGCATATACATAAAAGAACGTATTTTTTATATGTATAAATCATGTATTCCAATAAAAAAACGTTTTGATTGATCTTGAAAAGTTACACGGTTATCGTAATAATAGAGGTTAAAATTTGATCCTTACTATCTCTTATATATACGTGTGTGTATATATATACGTATGTATGTATGTATATATATATACACACACACGTATATATATACACACACACGTATATATAAACAACAAACAAACACAAACCCAGTATATCCCACTCAAGAGCAGGGTCTGGGGAGGGTATTGTAGGCGAGTCTTTCCTCTATCTTGTTTGGTAGAGAGACCGCTTCCAAAGAGACCCCCAACTCGATAGCAAAAACCATACTGATAGAAAGACAACATACAATAATCATATCACACATAGCATACAGAATACACACACGTATATATATATACATATATACATATATATACACCATATATATACATATATATACACATATATATACACACACACACATATATAGATATATATACACACATATATATACAAATATATATACACATATATATACACATATATACACATATATATACATATATACATAAATATATATATATATATACACCACTCACATATATATACATATATATATAATATATATACATATATATACATATATATACATATATATATATATGTATATATACATACATATATATATATATATATGTATTTATTATATTATATAGGCTAAATATAAGATAAAAATCAAATGTTAACTATCTATTATTGCAACAACCATGTTAATTTTTCAAGGTCAATCAAAATGATTTTTTTATATGACTTTGATTTTTTTGTTACAAAACGAATTTATGCATATACATAAAAGAACGTATTTTTGTATATGTATAAATCATGTATTCCAAAAAACGTTTTGATTGATCTTGAAAAGTTACACGGTTATCGTAATAATAGAGGTTAACATTTGATCCTTACTATCTCTTATATATGTGTGTGTATATATATACGTATGTATGTATGTATGTATGTATGTATGTATATATATATACACACACACATATACATATACATATATACATACATACATATATATATGTATATATATGTATATATGTATATATATATACACACATATATATACACATACACCACACACATATCACATATATATATATACATATATATATATATATATACATACATACATATATATATATATATATATATATATATATATATATGTTCATACAAACAAATTCAACCTTTAGCCAGAGACAACTAATCATGTAACTTGAACACGATTAGCTTAATCCATTTATCTAAACAGGTTAAACGGATTGATGGATAGTAATCAAGTGGTAAAACTGTTAATCATGTTGGTTGGTTGCAACAAACGGATCGAGGGGTCAACTTGTTTGATTAAGTGTATTGACGCGTAGACCTGTTTTATAAACCCCTTAACCATTAACCGATCAATTAAAAAGGTCAACTCGAACATAACTTGATAAGTTAAAAAGATCATACTGAATACGGCCCCTTTAATTAAACACGTCGTTTAATTAGAAAATTAACCCGACCTGACCCGTTTAATTTTAAAATTAAGGTCAAACCGCAGAACCCGTTTAGTTAAAAAGGTTAATCTAAACATGACCCTAAACGTTAAACCCTAATCCTTAAATCCTAAACATAATCCATTTAATTATATAGGTCAATCCAAACATGACCAGTTTAGTTTATTAAAGGGATTAAAAGGACATCCACTCTTAAGTGTATATACACGGAGTACTTAAGTGATAATGTTAGCATGAATGATAAGGAAGCTACTAATTAATTATTAATGTAATAAAATCTCACCAGGGTTATCAGCCTTGAATCTAATTGCCGTCCAACCATTTTTAGGAACTGCAATGGTCTGCTGAAGAGGAGGATCCACAAGATTATACTTCAAACGATCCTTACTTCTATTAAAGTTTCCAAATCCCCATTCAACAACATAGAAACTATGCCCATGCAAATGCATAGGATGATCTATCCCTCCCACCAGATTTGTTCCTTGAAACACCAGCTCCACCGTGTCTCCATACTCGAGTACTTCCACCTCTGAAGCGATCACCGGTGTCTCCAACGACTCGCTGATATTATTCGACGTGAAGTTGAAAAACAAAGGTGGGAAGTTCGGGAAATCATCACCATACACACCATTGATTCTTCGATAGTAAGCGTCAAGTATCGAAATGTTAGGAGTTGCAAAAGATATGTTGTTTACGCTTGCAGCAAACCTCAACCCTCTAGGTCCTAAACATGAATTATTTGGGCATGGTAATGTGTTGATAGAGATTGTGAACATGAAATTACGTGTGATCTTCATCGGGACATCGATAGGATGAGCGCGACTAGCTAAACTCCTAAGGCTACCCGTGAAGTTAACCGATGCATTGGTGTCATTGACCTTAGGAAGGTATGGGAAAACAGGAGGCAAAGATGAGTTTTTGTAGCCTTTGTATTCGATGACCGCGGTTGTGGTGGTGTTGTCGAAGCTAATAAATGGCTGGGTGTTGTATGGTCTAGCCGCGATGTGATATCGACCGATGGGTTGGTTGGCTTTGAAGAGGAGATCAATGGTCTGGCCGGGGGAGATCACGACGTAGTTGCTTTTTAGTGGCTTGGTGTAGGCACCATCGGTCCCGACAACGGTTACTTCATGGCCTCCTATTGCCCAAAACATGAGAAGATTCATTGCAGCATTGACCATTCGGATCATGTAAGTCTTGCCATATTCCACAATGAATTTCGTTGTTTCTGAAATCATAGATGATTAGTGATCATAAGCTAGTCATGAGTATGTGCTTGCATTGTAGTCACATATATGTTATAAGCTATATATATATATATAGATCGAGTATTTAAAAGTAAACAAACCTGAAGAAGAACAAGGGTAAAGATCACCAGGCTGTCCATTGATGGTTAAAGCATCAGAACTATTAGGGTCGCCTCCAGTTTTTAGAAAGTCTAGTAACACAGCCTCAACATCTTGCCTCCACCATTCAGCTATAGTTACAATTACAATTACAATTACAATGTGTGTTACGTACGTACATTTGCTTTTATCATTATATATATATATATATGTGTGTGTGTGTGTGTTTTTTGATATATACTTAAGGTCAGAGTGATCGATATACCTAGAATGATAGGATACTCGGCGTAAGGTTTGGGAAAAGGGTAAGGTCTTCCGAGCTTTGGCCATATGACGATTAGGCCGTGTACGGTGGCTCGAGACCAGTCACTATGTGCGTGCCACCATAAGGTGCCTTCTTCATCGGAGAGAATAATTTTCTGACTAAAACTAGCACCCGGTTGAATTGGGCATTGTGTGATGAACGCTGGTCCATCCGACCATGGATATCTTGGTTGCTTCACTCCATGCCTATATATATATATATGTTTATCTTTTCGTGTCATTTTAAATCGTTCTTTTATATAATGTTTATAACTCCAACATATCTTTACTTATATAAACAGCTGGTAATTGCGTCGCTAGTTAATTATTAATAAGTTATCAAAAAAGAATTAGTTGGAAAACTAGCTATTTGTCATCGATATTAATGTATGACGATTATGATCATCGAAATAATATTTTCAGTTAGGAACGATCAACCGATCTGGTGGCTTGAAAGACACAATATCGGTGCGGTCTTTGTTTTAATTTGCTCAACCATACTTTATGGTACATTTTAGCATGAAATAACAACAAAATAACGGTTGCTAACAAACAAAAAAGTAATAAGACAAAGATCTAGTCAAAAGAGAGAAATAAATTGAATACGAATATATGATGCGTGTTAGACTTTACATTTGTTACCAAAATAATAATAACCCATCACGCGACGGTTTATCAAAGGACTTAGGGCGGCAAACGGAAATAAATAAACTTGTTTATAAACTGTTCACGAACACTTATCGAACGAGATTCTTTGTTCGTGTTTGCTCATTAATAGAATGAACATGTTCATGATCTGTTCACAAACACTTACCGAACGCAAATGAACACGAACAAAAGTAAACGAACACAAACAACTGTTCATGAATATAACGAACACAAAGAAATTTAGGAACACAAAGAAATACAACTGATTATAGATTTATTATAGAACAAAATTTATATTTTTATTATAAATATTACACAAAATCAATAAAAAAAAGTACTTAACATAAATATCAAAAATACATGATATAATAGTCACAAAAATACCTGACACAAAAATTAAAATATAAATGAACACATTAACGTACATAAACGAACACATTATCGAACGTTCACGAACGGACATTAACGAACATAAACGAACACACTATCAAACGTTCATGAACATAAATAAACGAACGCGGCTTGTGTTCATGTTTGTTCATTTAACTAAACGAACAAAATTGTCTTGTTCTTGTTCGTTCATTTACTAAAGAAACAAACATAAGCGAACCTACCGCCGAACGGTTAACGAACAGTTCGCTGAACGTTCAGTTCGTTTGCAACCATAATTAAATGAATTACAAATATGTTAGTCTATAAAAGCACGTGTTTCTCGAAAAGTCTGAAATACAACAATTATTTCATACTTTGAAGTTATTTATTAATTTCAATATTGGCGTGTTGTTCGTATAACGGTATAAGATTTTGTAAAAGAAAAAGAAAAGAATAATAAATAAAAGAAACCATAAGATAACATCCTGTTTTTTATATCCCGAGTAAAATAACTCTTTAATTATGTTATCTAGAAACAAAATTGTATGTTAATTTACATATCACTTTCTGTTATTTCAACTCGAACAACTTGTTTTGTGCAAGAGTTACGATTAAAATTATCTATGAAAATCAATTTGCGATAATCTAACCAATTTAGAAAAATCCTTAAGGTTCTAATTATACGTTTTTCACATGCATGTATAAAGCTAGACAAAATGTATGAAGCATAGAAAGGATACACGATGTATGATGCTAGAAAATACATACGAAGCATAGAATGATATATGGACAACGTGGAGCGTGGGTGGAGATGATGTAGAAGTACTAGAAAATAGTGAAGTGTCTTATATATAGTTATTTTGTTTTATGTCTTGGTCGATTATAGATCAAGTATATAAATTGTCTCAAAAGACTTTTGAGTTTGTATCACCCTACCGAAGGTGTTACAGTTTTTGATCATACCAATATATATCTTAGGTGTTATTAACCTTAAAAGTTATAAGTAAAAGTTTTATATACCAGTGAATGGTGATGCGAAGGTTGCCACGGTTTTTAACATTAACTACAATTGTGTCACCTCTACGAGCATAAATAGTCGGACCAGGGAATTCTCCATTAACAGTTAAGATTGTCTTGTTCTGACATAACCTTGTAAAATTTGCTTCTTTAATCTGCAACACCCAGTTTGTAGCAAGTGATTAGATCCGCCTAGGGCATGACATATGTATTATATCATATACATTCTCGTAATAGTTGATAAGAGAGGTAGAATCCCTTCAACGATCAAGGACATTTCTACGGTACAAGCAACTAAAATAATCATTTTGGGTTTTTTAAATTTAAGTCCTTCCAAAGCTGAAAAAAAACTATTTTTATCTTTCTACTCTAATACAAAGGTAAATGGGGTTGACACATGTCAGCACCACATTCATTTTTATTAAACTTTTTCCGTTTCTCTCTTCTATTAAATAATCACATTAATTACTATTAATATTATTTATTTATTTGTACACTATAACTAGTTTTTTAATAAATTAAAAAAGAATTTTTTATTAATGTTATTTCTATATAGATAATTTTTTATAAAAGGAAATTTTTTCTAAAAAATAAAACTATTTTTGTGTAATATTTTAAAATTAGTTTTTTTAAAGTAAATTTTTAATAAAATAAAAAAATTAAAATAGGGAGTTATAATAAGGAAATTTTTAAAATTAAAAAAAAATTTAAATTTTAAAATAAAATATTTAATTTATCTTTACAATAAAAACAAAAAAAAAATTATATTATTGTTTTATTACTTATTGTACACATTTTCAATCAAATCATGTCTCAGTCTATAGTTTTATAATTAATAATTTTTATGTTATTTAATATTTTATTTATTTAACACTTGTAATACATAGATTTATTAAAGCTAATTTATATTATAGATGAAACCATATATATGTGGTACTCCAACTTTGTGTGTTTAGAGAAAAATGAGAACAAAATTTAACAAAAGGATTTACGGGTCGGGTTGAAAGAGAGTGGCACTAAAGAAGAAAAATGTTTTCATTGAAAGATAATATGATGACACATATTGATTATGCTTGAGAATGATGCTTTATGATTTTTCTGTATAAACAAAATTCAAAAACACGTTTTTTTATCCCTGCGAAAAAAAGAGCTTTTTTCGTTCATTTTTCCATGATTTACATTTTTTTTCATGGTTGTCATATTCTTCCCTTAGCTTCCTGTTTCTTTCATCTCAACCATAACTTTTCAACTACATGGAAAACTAGTTTACGTTCTATTCAACTATTTTACTAGTAAAATTTTGATCAAACTACTAGAAATCAAACGACTACATATAGCTCGTGGCACACATGATACCAGGTCAAATGATTTATCATTTTTAAATATTTTGCGTTTTTCTATTACTTGAGGTATGTATTATTTATTTTAGTAATTACACTACGTATGATTCCTTAATTTTTACATTGAATGTGCCACTCATTATAATATAATGTCTGAATTCATACTATATGTGATAGTCATTATACTGTGCATGTTTGACGTTTATTTCTGATATATTTTTAAAATGGACTGATTCATATGTGGTTTCTATTGTTCCACTTGGAGAATGAAAAATCTCTTTCCTCTTTCAATTATATATAAGTCCTCACAACACACGCATCAAGACTTTATTCATATCTTTCATAATCAAAACTTATGCTATTAATAACACTTGATCGATTTCTTACATATTTTATTAACCAATGTATCAACAACTGATTTGTATATTTTTGAAATTTGCTAAGAAAACAAAACAAATCGGTCAATTTTAGTTAAAAATGGATTTTTCTTTTTCTTTCTTTTTGTCGGCCATCGGTACCGTGGTGAACAAAAACGCTCTCGAAATGTTGACAAGTAAACATATGTCATGTATTTAATATGTAAGTTTAAGTTTTACCCATGAAGATTATTATATGAGTAGAAATTAATGCTATTAAATGTACTTGTCAAGGAAAGTAAAAGTTAAAGGGTTATTGATTAAATTATCCGTATGTGCTAGTATCGGTCGATAGGTTGATATTAGATTATTAAATTCAATTTGTTAAAAATAAAATATTATTATTATATTACTTGCCAAGGAAAAGAATTAGTTATCATGATCGCTTTCAACACTAGTTTCCTTTGGTTTGTAGGAGTAGAATATTGTGCCATGAAGGTCTAATACCTAAACCAAAAGTTGTTCTAGGAACAATTACACGTTTCAATATGATAGATATATAGATATAGATATGGATGGCTCGACTATATAAGAAAATAAGATCTTGCTTAGGCTCTTCAAATTTCATGATCAAATAATAGGTCGTATATGATCTTTTAATTTGATTATTTGAATATATTTTGTAAATTTGTCTTTGTCAATATATGAGAACGTGTTAGTATAAGGACTTTGTTATTTATGATTATGTTTTCTTTGTGTTTCACAAATTATTTATTAATAGGTTACTAATTCATTATCTTCATTTAATTTTCAGTTTTGCTGAAACGAGACAAATAATCAGTATATTTTAATTTTTTTTACTAAAACTCACTCAAATTCTAATACGTATGGATGTGCGTTATAGAAATTATTTAGAAAACATGTGCTTCATCATATTCCTATGCCTTAAGATCTTAAGCAAAGATATATATTTTATTTATGAAAAGGGCCCCATATAAAATATGATTTTGGCACCCAAAAAGATTGCATCGGTCCTGCACATTGCACAAATCATCTTATTCTAGATGTGTGGAATCTTAGATTTAGATTGCATAATTGTAGACACATATTTTATGGAATCAATGTTGGATGTTCATTTAATCTTAACGTAATTTTATAGATAAATAGAAATTGTGTAAGTTAGTAAGTTAATATTGCATGCTATTGATTCTCAGATTATGCATAGACAAGTAATTTGTTGAGTTGTATATAGTTAAGTTATTTAAGATATATCAATTAAAAAAATCAAAAATAGTAATCAGTTTGTAAGAAAAAAAAGTCCAATTTATGTATCACGTAGAGAAAAGAACATGATATATAGTAGTTGAATGCATAATCAAATAAATGTACTAACAAAAGGTTATTTAATAAAGAAGGTTTGACGTTAAAAGGTCATATACGATCATGTATCTGATTTTATAATTTGTAATGATAGATAATAAAAGCTAGTTTTCATTTTATTTTGCTTGGAGTTATGGAAATTATTCAAAATTTAAACAAATAAAGAAGGATCACCTCATAGTCATAGGTTTTTGGGATCAATTTTGTTGCTTGAGACTGGATGAATCCAAGAAACAGAAGAAACCCTACAACATGCAAATCCTTGGTCATCTTCATGTGTTGTATATTAAGGTATGTATATGACTTCAAGTTGTGTTGCTTAGGGATCACTATATATAAGGTTGTATTAATTATGTTTTCTTTTCCGGAGGGGGTGGCTAGAAGTGTGGATTTGAGGTGGATCTCAGTCCCCTACTTTAACAAGTCATGTGTTTTGTTTTATTTCTTTTCCTTTTTCCAGAAAATTCCATAGTTTGGTTTAATAACATAAATATCTTACATGTACGTTTACATCATTTGGCAAAATAAATGTTTAACTTCAAGTTGTTAACTGCCACTTGTAAAGGTGTAGAATATGCTTGCATTTGTATATATGCAAAGAAATATACATGCAAACCATAAAAGGTTATGTATTTATAAACATAAAATGTTAACAAAGATCATCCCAAACACTTAATTAAAGCACCCATAAATGTGTCATGCTATCATATTTCAACACACACTTTTACAATTTTTCTCTAATGATACTGAAATGCAATCAGATGTACAACAACGTACGTTGGGTTATGTATGATACACAATATTTTCTCTCATGACAGATCATCATCAAAATTTTGTATTATCAAAAAAATGTATATCTTTTTTTCATCGCTAATTCACTTTTTAATAGTAATTTAAACATATAACGGAAGAGAACGCAATTGTCCAATGTGCCAATCAAGTGACACATATTCAGATGCCCCAAGGATAAGACGTGGGAGAAGGCCTAATCCATTTTGTACTTTTCTCTTGTGTGATGCAATGTAGCAAATTGAACTCTACGTTTTAGTGTAAATAAGGTTTTATAACGTATAATAGTTTTATAGAACTATAAACACACATTTATCTTAATATCTTTTTTACGTTCTTATATGTTAATAAACGTAAACTACATTGAATATATTTTTTAACTACTAATTTTATAAAATAGTTATACAAATTTTAAAAGCACGTATAAAGAATATATGTAGTTGCCTGCTTTTTCTTTAGACTGAAACATGTGGTCTACAAATAGATAAACATAAATTAACGATTGATGTTGATAAAATTTTAAGAGGGGTTAGGTAAAGTTACACCCTAACTCATTGACACGTATGAATAAAACAACACACGAGGCAAATATGAATTTCAATTGGTTTGTGTTAAGTTTAAGTTTACCTCCCCTTATGTTTTTATTCAACGAACCTTTATTATATGAACGTTTAAAAGTATTATATGGGCATGTTGAATTGGACTTATGTGGGCATAAAACACTGCCTTATACGGGTGAATGACATGGAAAGAGACAAGAGTTTAAGGTGAAGTTTCTAACTTTTTTTCTCCGTTACATTATAAAGTTAGAAATTTCAGGTTTATATTGTTAAATTTCTAATGTTTAAGTGTTATTTGTTATTAAAATTAGTGAAGAAAGATTTCAATAGAGAATATTGGTTAATAGTTATTTGGTTCAATTTCTAACATTTAAAGTTTATACAATTAGGTATATAAACTATGAAGTAGGGATTTGAGAGATAAATTAAAGACTTAATATTAAAATTAGGGATTTGAATTTTATTATTTCTAAATGCGATGTGTAATCTTATTGTGTTATTTGTTGTAATTTTAGGCATTTGAAAGATGAAAAGATAAGATATAATTGACAATTTTTTAAAAGAAAATTTCTAGAGGTGGATATTGATTTTAATAATGATGATTATATGCAACAAGCTGATTATGATATTAGATCAACAACTCATTCGAGTTTAATTCCTTCGTTTTCAATTCCTTCGACCTCAAATAGATTTGATTTGAATGATCTTCCTTCGAACTCATTTATTATCATGATTTTTTATTTATAAAAATGTATGATAAAAAGAATTTATGTTATTCCTGAACTTTTCTTTTATATCCATCACTAGGCGGTCTCACGGGCGACCGGATAACAAACTATTACTCGTGTACATGAATGATCATGATGTGTATTTCATTATATGGACCTAGGATGGTTAGTTTTAAATTAATACTATCATTATAGTTGGTATTGAATTTTTAAACCATCCAGGTAAGAATTGACCGAACTGAGAATGACACAAGATCATGCTACAGTATAAACTCTGTAGATGTATCTATTATTAAAAGTTGGAAATCACAAGATAAGAGCTGAATTGATGTATATCTAGAATGGAATCTCGTGGCTTGAAATAACGTTTATGATCTTGTAAAACAATATTATGAATCAATAAATAATTCTGTTTTGAAGATTTACTTTATATTGAAACAATATTACAATTTATTTTTAACGAACTTTCACTACCAAAAATATCAAAAACAAATTTTTTTATATAAAATAATAAAAGGATCATAATAGGTTCATGTGGCTCGGGGTGGTCCAAAACCAAGGTGTGACGAATTGGTATCAAATCCATAAGCTTTATCGAGTTAGATACTTCTTATAGTATCTAGGCTTTAACCTAAAAAATAAGAGAATGCCTACTAAGTAACAGGTAGTTAGAGGTCTAAAAGTACTAGAAGGAAAGCATGCATGATGTCTGGATTCTCTGAATCATTCACATAACAAGTAAGTACGGCAAAATAACTACCTTATGAGCTATGAAAACTTAGGAACGAGAGAGACGCTAATTATGATCCCGACGATGACTCCTTTTAACTATAACCCTAATGGAGAATAGGGAGCTTAAGAAGATTCCATACTAATTCTCAGTGATAACTCTACGAGTTATCATCCAGTTTCAAAAATCTGGAACGCAGATAGTGAGGAAAGTGGAACATGGCATGAGCATACCTATATTTTGAGGGGAGCATCCGATCATAGTAACTAGAGGTTTACTACACCTCCATATTAACTAGAATCTTCCCCTAGTAATGAGTTGGGTTTCATTTTAGTTTGATTATTTAATTTTTATACAAGTATTATTTAATAATATAGACTCTAAGCATGATGTACAAGTAGCGTAAGCATATTAAACCTTAACTGACGAGTTAAATTAATTTCATTAATAATACAAACAAACAAACAACACACCCAGTATATCCCACCCTTTATATAGATTCAGTATAATTTATATATATAACACTGATATAATAATTGATAAATCACAGTTATCAATATTAGTTAAATTACTTAAGTCTATATTTCATTAATAATATAGACTTTAAGTAATTTAACTAATATTGATAACTGTGATTTATCAATTATTATATCAGTGTTATATATAAATTATACTTGAATCTATATAAAGGTGGGGTTACTGTACAAACGTAGGAAAAACTAAAATGAGTGAAAAGTATTATTATTCATTAGATCTCAGATCCAAAGGCTAAGAAATTCGGTTGCATAATAGTAAATAATTAAAACTTTAAATGATACACCCAAGGTATTTTAGTCTTAACCATATTTTCAAGTTTCACTGTTTTTTTAAACGCTCGTAACTTTTATATACAATATTATTTTGTTAAATTACATCATAAAAACAAGTGTTTTTTAATCTTTAAAACGCCTATAATTTGATACAACTTATTGTGTAATATCAGGTAATTATGATATTAATCAGATCATTTTGACTAATGTCAACCATTTTATTATGCATTGTGTTTTTAAAATGATGATGTTCAAATAACACAATGCTGAAAATATAATTTTTTACATTTTCCAATTCATTATTTAATCTCAATTAGGTCATTATGCAATCCTCATCAAGCAGCTCATTGTGTTTATTGCTAATCATCGAGTCTAGTGCTAGTCATTGTGTTACCCATTGTGTGCAATGTTAACCATTGTGTTATCCATTGTGTTTTTAAAATGATGATTTTCAAATAAATGTTGAATATGTATCGTTTTTACATTTTTTCTAGTTCATTGTGTAATCCTGATCATGTCATTATTAATTCTCGTCAAACAACTCATTGTGTCTATTGCTAATTATCAAGTCTAGCGTTTATTATTATGTTACCTATTATGTCTAATATTACTATTATGTTATGCATTGTGTTTCTTAAAATGATGATTTTTAAATAACATAATGCTAAAATACAATGAAGTTACTTCTGAAGATTTGATACAACTCAATGAATTATGTTAAGTATTAAATCTTCCGAAGCCAAAAGTACATATCTTCCGAAGCCAAAAGTCCATATTTTCCGAAGCCAAAGATGAAGTCTTTCGAAACTTCAAAGACAAAGTCTTTCAAAGCCAAGATTGTTTTCTTCCAAAGACAGAGAAGACATACTTTCTCTAATCACCTTTTGACAAAGGTGATCTACTTTCCTGTGACATCCGTCACCGAAAGATCCGTCAGTTAACGTAGTACTTGTTAGCCTTCTTGGATACTCAACAGTAACTCATAACCAAGTTGCATTAGTTTCAAATTTTGCTACCCTAACTATGTGTATTATCGCAAGTGTACATAAAAACCTAAACGTTAAACACTTAAATAAAACATTTCTCCTACTACCATTACTAGCATAAATACTATGGTTATTACCATTATCACAATTACCCATATCATTATCATTATTATTATTATTATCATTAACACCAATAATATAACTAATGTAATTACTATTAACATACTAGTGTTAAAATATAATTAACCAAGTTAAGGGACCCGAATTGTAATTAACAAAACTTGAAGAAGTAAGGCCTTGGAAGTCCAGGGACTAAAGGGTCATTTCTCAAACTTGAAAAGGGTATAAAAACCCTCCTCACAGCCATATCAACCGAAACCCTAACCACCAACCGCCTCTCCCCCCTGCTCTGACCCTTCTCCCTGTCTCCAGTTCCATTTTCGTTGGTACTCCGGCAAAATCAAAGCCACCGGTCGTTCCCCTTTGACATTCCACAGGTAGACAACCTTGGTTGTCCTCTTTCCTCGCTGGTTCTGTCCTTTTTCGCCTTGATTCGGGTGCTCAGGACCAACCCAAGCATATGAGGTCGTGTGGTCGTGTGTAGTGTCTTTCTGCGTGTCCTTCTTGTGTGTGTGTGCGAAATGTGTTTCTGGAAGTGTTTGTGGCGTGAAGCGAGTGCACGTAGCAGCCGAAGGCTGCTTTGCACCTGCTGCAGTCGTGATCTCTGCGCAGACGACTGAGTCTGTTGTGCGACTGAGTCGTGCGACTGGGTGTGTCGTGGCCCCTTTTTATGCTTATTCAATACTTCAATCATTTACAAACTTGGGGGAAAAGTATGCTCACCCATTTTTATGCTATACAACTTACATTCTTGGAATCAATGCGTTACTGTTTTATGACTACTTATCTGATACGTACATGAGACGCTGTGTGGTACTTTCTTTACAACCATTTAATTCCGGTGTTAGAACCGACGGATAGGTATTGGTAGTACTACTGGGTTGACACCCCCACCCTTGTTTGTTGGTATACTAGTTGGTACCAATAGTGGCCAGGAACGGGCCCTTGGGTGAATATATTCTGACAAGATTCTGTGTGTACGTCATTAGGATTGGTTGTAAAGCTCATTGTCATGTGATTTTACTTACTTATAACTGTATACACGGTATTCCACAAAACTATTATGCAGCATCAATTTACTTACTATTTAAACCTGCGAGCTCACCAACAATTTTGTTAACCATTTTGATCATATCTTTTCAGGTGACAATGCTAATTGAAGATCTAGGTGTGCTGCCTAGTGGAGACCCTAGGATGCATTTTGAGACTATACAATACTTGACAAACATTCTTTTGAAACATTGTTGGTCTGATCACATACAATTATTCTTTTGGATACTTGTTCCTGGGTTGTGGGAATTACATTACAATGAATATTACTTTTGGTTATGGGATTCAATTACAATGTTTATGCTTATGCCTATGTTGTCAAGAATATTGACTAAACACGACACAAGTCTCCTTTGTGTCGGGTGTCGTCATGACACGGTTACCATCATTTATTATATTGCATCTCTACTGTTCACAATGTGTTATGATGATCCCGTCTCGTTACATTCCCCGTGTTTCCGCTTTAGCAGGGGTGTGACAGACTGGTATCAGAGCCATTGGTTATAGAGAATTAGGCAAATCACTTGACCTAGACTATAACCTAGGAACCTTCATGTATAATGCATGCTAGGAATGGCTTGCATCTGATATTACATATACGTTCCTTTATACTTGCTTTTTAACTCTATGTCTTGTTAAATAGATCATCCTGAGGAAAGTACTATTACTCTTACTCTTTCCTTGTGGGATGTTTTCTACTGGATCTACCGTTCCCATGCGCGCCACATTATACTGTTAGGTTTGGATACCCAACCTAACAGGATCTTTACAGATCACGTGAAGCATTGATCTTGGATATTGAGTCCGACCCTAATATAGTTATGCCTGAGGTCCCGAAAGAAGAAGGGATAGGCAACTTTTGTTAGACCATTGAGATTATGTGCTTGGATTCTATTTGTTATGACGGACTACTATTGGAATACTATTGGTTCATGGACATGAGAACTCACACGATCTGTGTATTGTGAATGGTGTCAACACTGTGATGTTAACTCGGGTAGGTGAAGTTGAGGGGGGATCATGCAAGGAAAATTACCATTACGGGTGCACACATAATTGCAATTTGCAGTGCATGTGAAGCCTGGCGAATCTTACCGTGAGGTAACGATCATAGTTAGTACAAGTCTTCCATTCTATGCCTTAGGACACTATAATCATAATTCTAGTAAGACTTTGTAAATGATGGCAAAACATTCATAACCCCTACTATTACTTAAGTCCTGTTCTGCTTGGAGCCTTCATGGGATTGAATTATGATATTAGTCTTATTCCCTATGAAACATTGCTACGTCTAGCATTTCAGTAACTATTAAACTGACTAAATGCTTAGAATGAATGTGGACTTCAAAGAATTGTAGAAGAGTGATGATACTCCCTACACATACATTACGTAGATCATTGGGATGATGTTAAGGAAAATCGGATGTCATGCAACTGGTTTAAGCATCGTTCTCGGTATATCGCGGATGTGGTGAGAACGCTGCGGGGAACCCTATATATAAGCATCACCGGTATACTAAGAGTGTACTTAAACTGGGCTACGTGATGATCTTGATTAACTGGAGTATGAAATGTTGGAATTTGATGAGTGGAGTTATATGTGTGTCATGAAGTGACTAAAGTATACTTCTTTTATGATTAGAAAATGCCGCCTTGAAGAGTCACCCGCAGTACAAGTCGTGAAGGTGAGACCCCACGGGGCAGAGATAGAGGTAGACCACCAGGAACAGGTGGTAGTCCCACCGACAACAATCAGAGGACTGGAAACCCCGATATAGCATCCATGATCGCTCAGCAGCTAGCCGCACTGATTCCTATGATAGTGACCCAAGTGAGCGACACTCTACTGAATCATAATCTCCACGGGGATAACGATACTGACAATGAGCATAACCAAGGAACAGGGGAAGATACTGAGAATGGTCGAACAGCTGCTAATGAAACTGGGATTGTTAATAGAAGACAGGGATGTTCATACAAGGAGTTTGTGGCCTGCAAACCAAAGGAATTTGATGGGAAAGGTGGAGCGATAGCTCTAACAAGGTGGCTTGAGAAGATTGAGGCAGTGATCGATATTAGCGAGTGCCTCGACAGCCAGAAAATTAAGTGTGCCACGTGTTCACTACAGGGCAAGGCACTAACTTGGTGGAACACACAGATTCAAGCGAGGGAAGAGAATCAGCAATGTAGATGACTTGGGATGAGTTTAAAGCATTAATCACTGAAGAATACTATCCACTCAATGAGATGCAGAAGTTGGAGCAGGAGTTTTGGAATCATACTATGGTAGGAGCTGGGCGTGCAGCTTACACTGATCATTTCCATGAGTTGGCACGACTGGTTCCTCATCTGGTAACTCCGGAATCCAAGAGGTTCGAAAGATACATTTGGGGACTTGTGCCTTAAATCCGGGCAATGGTAACAGTGGCAGCCCCTCCTACTATTCAGAGTGTGATTCTGAAGGCTGGTACTTTAACAGATGAGATGGTGAGAACTGGGGTTTTGGGGACAGGAACTGAGAAGAGAAAGGATGTTGGGGAAGCAAGCAAGTCGGGTACCGGGAAATTTGACAAACGGGCTAAGATGACCAGGAATTTTGTGGCCGTGACACAATGCAAGAGGGTATACATTGGGCCGCACCCCAAATGTGATTGGTGTAACTTCCATCATCCCCCAGCGATGTGGTGTCGGGTGTGTGTGAACTGTAGACGCCCGGGGCATCTAGCGAAAGACTATAGAGTAGCGCCGAATTTGGTTGCGTAATGCGGTTAACCCCGTAGGGAATGCTAGGGTCTGCTATGAGTGTGGAAGCCCGGGTCACTACCATAACATGTGCCCCAGACTGAATCGGGCGCAGGGTCAGCAAGGAAACAACCAACCACAAATGATTCCCATAGCCGGTAATCAAGGCCAGGGAAATCAAGGAAATGCTGCCAGAGGACGTGCGTTCGTCATTGGAGCAAATGATGCCTGTCAGGACCCAAATGTCATTACGGGTACGTACTTGCTTAATCACCACTTCCCATCTATATTGTTTGATACTGGAGCATACAATAGTTTTATATCCTCTAAATTTGCTCACATGCTTGACTTGAATCCTAGTAGGCTAGAAACTAGCTACTCCATAGAAATGGCCAACGGTTGGATTGTACAGGCTGACGAGATTATTATAAAGTGCTCGATGATATTGGAAAACCATGCCTTCGATATAGACTTAATACCTTTTGAGCTGGGAAGTTTCGATGTGATTGTGGGAATGGATTGGTTGTCGAGACACGGAGCTGAGATGGTCTGTCGGGGAAAAAGTAGTACGAATCCCATGCCAGACGGGGAGGTACTCAGGATTCAAGAAAAATGATCAGGGAGAACCCTAAAGCTTATCTCTTGTATGAAGACACGTCGATGTTTACGAAAGCAGTGTTATGTGTTTCTGGCCCATGTAATGGAAAAGAAAGAAGAGGACAACAAGTTGGTAGATATTCCCGTAGTACGAGACTACCCGGATGTATTCCCTGATAACTTGTCGGGTTTGCCTCCTTCAAAACAAGTGGAATTTCGTATAGAATAGGTTCCCGGAGCTACACCGGTAGCAAAGCCGTCGTATCGGTTAGCACCATCAGAAATGCAAGAGTTATCTAGTCAATTACAGGAACTACTGGAGAAGGGTTTTATCTAGCGAGTCACTCACCATAGGGAGCACCGGTATTATTTGTCAAAAATAAAGATGGGTCGTTCCATATGTGCATCGATTATCGCGAGCTGAACAAATTGACCGTGAAGAATCGATATCCCCTTCCCAGAATCGACGATTTGTTTGATCAGCTACAAGGAGCCTCGTATTTCCAAGATCGACCTTCGTTTGGGATACCATCAACTGAGGGTTTTCGAGGATGACATACCGAAAACAACGTTTAGGACTCGTTTTGGGCACTATGAGTTCTTAGTCATGTCGTTCAGATTGACTAACGCACCAGCTGTGTTTATGGAGCTGATGAATCGGGTATGTAAACCTTACTTGGATAAGTTCATGATCATATTCATAGATGATATACTTATCTACTCGGGATCGAAAGAGGACCATGAGGAACACCTTCTAGCAATATTGAGTTTATTACAAGAAGAGAAACTTTTCGCTATGTTCTCGAAGTGCGAGTTTTGGCTGCGAGAAGTGAAATTTTTGGGACACGTGGTGAACGAAAATGGGATTCACGTAGATCCTGGAAAGATTGAAGTGGTGAAGAAATGGGATGCGCCCCAGACACCTTCAGAAATACGGCAATTCTTAGGATTGGCCGGATACTATCATCTCTTCATAGCAAATTTTTCAAAGATCGCTCAACCATTAACACTGCTGACTCAGAAAGACAAGAAGTTTGATTGGGGACATGCAAAAGAACAGGCCTTCCAAACATTGAAAGAAAAGTTGTGCAATGCAGTGATATTGTCCCTTCTGGACGGATCTAATGATTTTGTGGTGTACTGCGATACTTCACATCAAGGACTAGGATGTGTACTAATGCAAAGGGATAAGGTAATCGCCTACGCCTCATGACAACTAAAGGTGCATGAAAAGAACTATACAACTCATAACCTAGAGTTGGGCGTTGTGGTATTTGCACTTAAGATATGGAGGCATTACCTGTATGGAACTAAGTGCATCATTTACACGGATCATAAGAGCCTCCAACATATCCTGGATCAGAAGGAACTTAATATGCATCAGTGACATTGGGTAGAACTACTTAGTGACTACGATTGTGAAATCCAGTATCATCCGAGGAAAGCGAACGTGGTGGCTGATGCTTTAAGCTGCAAAGAACGCGTGAAACCGCTACGTGCTCGAGCATTAGGATTGACTATTCAAACGGGCCTGAAACCTAAGATCCTAACAGCACAAGGTGAAGCGCTGAAAGAAGAGAATGTTACAGGTGATGAATTTCGAGGTCTGGATAAGCAAATGACTTGCAAGGAAGACGGCTTACAGTATTTCATAGATCGTATATGGGTACCAAAATGGGGAGGTGTACGTACCCTAGTCATGGATGAAGCGCACAAGACATGATTCTATTCATCCTGGTACAGACAAGATGTACCACGATCTCAAGGATCTGTACTGGTGCCCAGGCATGAAGAAAGACATTGCTATGTATGTAAGCCGATGCTTGACGTGCTCGAAAGTTAAGCTGAACATCATAAACCATCGGGATTACTGCAGCAACCGAAAATTCCTGAATGGAAATGGGAAAACATAGCCATGGATTTTATTACCAAAATTCCTAGAACGAGTAGTGGGCACGACTCGATTTGGGTTGTAGTGGATCAGATGACAAAGTCAGCTTATTTCTTACCAATCCGAGAAGACTACAAAATGGATAAGTTGGCGAGATTGTACATAAAAGTGGTCGTGACAAGGCACGGAGTGCCGATGTCGATCATATCCGACCGTGACAGCCGATTTACTTCAAGATTTTGGCAGACACTGCAGAAAACGATGGGCACTCGATTAGATATGAGTACCGCCTATCACCCGCAAACCGACGGCCAAACGAACGAATAATACAAACATTGGAAGACATGCTCAGGGCTTGTGTAATCGATTTTGGTGGTAGCTGGGACACTCATCTACCATTGATTGAGTTCTCTTACTATAACAATTACCATACGAGCATTGGATGCGCTCCATTTGAAGCATTGTATGGGAGGAAATGTAGATCTCCAGTTTGTTGGGCAGAGATTGCTGAGAGGCAGTTGACAGGCCTACAGATCATTCAGGAAACAACAGACAAGATTTTCCAGATCAAGACAGACTAAAAGCAGCCAGAGATCGCCAAAAGAGCTACGCCGACAACCGTTGGAAACCTCTGGAATTCAACGTGGGAGATCGCATTTTACTTAAGGTCTCTCCCTGGAAAGGGATTGTACGATTTGGAATTAAAGGGAAGTTAGCCCCAAGATACGTAGGACCATTCGAAATCACGAAAAGAATCGGTCCAGTGGCATATCAGTTAAGGTTGCCACCAGAACTCAGTGGTGTACACGATACTTTCACGTATCAAACCTCACAAAGTGCTTGGTGGATGAAACTCTTCATGTACCAATTAGGGAAATCCAGATTGATGAAAAGCTTCTTTTATCGAAGAACCTATACAGATCATGGACCGAAAGGCAAACGAATAAGGCGCAGCAAGATACCGATCGTCCGCGTGAGATGGAACTCCTAACGAGGACCAGAATTCATATGGGAATAGGAAGAACAGATGAAAATTAAGTATCCACATTTGTTCGTAGAGGATACTCTTAGATCTAACTCCAGCTGAATTTCAGGATGAAATGTTGGAGCATATATAGTCATATATAGTGTGTCCGTCGCTTGACGAATAGTCTAGGCTTAATGTTATACACCTTGTAAACAAATGAAACTGGGTCATTCGCAGGAGCATATGCGAATGAGACTCAGTCGTACGACTGAGCCATGCTAATGGACCAGTCGTGCGACTGAGAGATGCGATTGGGGCATTCGTAAGACTGAGCCATAAGAATGGTCCAGTCATGTGATTGAACCATACGCATGGTCCAATCGCACGAATGGGCCCAGTCGCATCTAATATGGGCCGAGGCCTATATATACCAGTTTCAATGTGTAGAAACCTGGGGTTTTTTTGAGAGAGTGTGCCCGGCGCCCAGGCGCTGCCGGATGAGAGGGGAGATCATGCTCGATCTCCCTTGCCAAAAGTCTTGATTCTTAAGTTGTAACGAGCTTAAAATCGTTATGTTTTATCAATAAAATCATTCGATTATTGTTCGTGTTATTGATTGTCTTTGGTTTTTATCCTTCCGTCAAGAACGTGCTCGGATGTTTACCGATCCAGCGACTTAACAAGTGGTATCAGAGCCGGTTACTGCTAGAATGATCTAACAATCATTCTAGCAACCCGAGCTCTTGATTTCTGGATCAAAGTTCAGATCTTGACGTTAAACCCACTTCATGTTCATCTTGTTTGCTCAAATCTCATTGCGCGTGATGTTTATTTGTTAAAAGCAGACTCGGAATCTTCTTCAGATCATAAAAACGAATCCGGTGGTACAATTATTGTGCTGGTTCTCGTCCAAATCATCGGACTAGGGTTTTTCAGCCTTGTGGCGGCTGCAGATCTGGTTTTCTGCGTTCAGACCCGTTCATGCGATTGGGCCATGTGACTGGGCCTCAATCGCACGACTGAACCACTCGTATGTCCATTCGTACGAATGAACCTTCAGTCGCACGACTGACCCTTTCGTGTACTTCAGTCGCCCG
The DNA here is from genome assembly GCA_024085815.1 of Flaveria linearis. Taxonomy (NCBI): domain Eukaryota; kingdom Viridiplantae; phylum Streptophyta; class Magnoliopsida; order Asterales; family Asteraceae; genus Flaveria; species Flaveria linearis. Next base: position 45,648,215 of record CM044005.1, read on the forward strand.
ACTGACCCATTTGTGTTATCCATTCGTACTACTGAACCATTCGGAGTGTCCATTCGCACGAATCACCCATTCGCACGCATGTCTTCATTTGTCTGTTTCAGTCGCACGAATGAGCTGTGTACCAGACCAAAAAAAAAGAGAGTCTCTAACAGCTTCTTGCACGAATTTTTCCCTAAACCATTTTTATTAGTCGGGAAGCCTTCTGAAAAAGTCTGGTAAAATAATTTTTTTTGGGAAAATTATCGGGTCATTTTCGGTTCATGTTCGGGTCAATAGTGAAGATTTTCCTGGAGAGTCTATGCAAGAGTTGAGGATGAGCAAAGCACATTCACCCTGAGTTTCTTATGTCAAACTAGTTCGATGGATACCCCATTATTCGTTGGACTTCCAGAATCGGTGAATGTTGTTAGAACACGAAAGAGAGAAGAGAAGATGTCAGCTGTCGGTGCTGATTTTGTGGGGTAGTCAGGAGCATCTGATTATTTATGGGCCAATCAAGTTATATTTATCCGCACAGAGAGGATTCTCATTCTTAGGGGAATCCATGTATAGAGAGACTGAAGACGCAATCAGAAAGTGATGATGTAAGCAGTTTCTGATGATGAATCTATGTGCATGCTGGTCTGTTGATATTGTCAGCTGTGGATTGGAACCTTCACCTTTTGCCAATAAACCGTATGAAGACGTTAGGAGAGCACAACGTTTATATATTGGAATATGCTGAATGTGAGGGGGAATTTCTGCAGTTGTTAATGTTAATCAGGTTAGCCTGTGTGAAGATTGAAGCAATGGAAAACTGTTCATGTCGTTATCTGGAAAAATCAGTCATTGGGGAATCTTACTGCTATGATGGTGTTTTGCAAAGTAAACGAAAGCTATTGTGCCTAAATTCATTTTCAGGGATATGGTAGTAACCTGACGGATCGACAATGTTGGCTAATATGGTTGTTCGTTTGATTCTATTAGAAACCAGAGCAAAAGATTGACTGAAGATTGCAAGAGGTGTTATCTACTATTCGCAAGCAACGTCCAAGGGGGAATTTGTTGGAGCATATATAGTCATATATAGTGTGTCCGTCGCTTGACGAATAGTCTAGGCTTAATGTTATACACCTTGTAAACACATGAAACTGGGTCATTCGCAGGAGCATATGCGAATGAGACTCAGTCGTACGACTGAGCCATGCTAATGGACCAGTCGTGCGACTGAGAGATGCGATTGGGGCATTCGTAAGACTGAGCCATAAGAATGGTCCAGTCGTGCGATTGAACCATACGCATGGTCCAATCGCACGAATGGCCCAGTCGCATCTAATATGGGCGAGGCCTATATATACCAGTTTCAATGTGTAGAAACCTGGGTTTTTTGAGAGAGTGTGCCCGGTGCCCAGGCGCTGCCGGATGAGAGGGGAGATCATGCTCGATCTCCCCTTGCCAAAAGTCTTGATTCTTAAGTTGTAACGAGCTTAAAATCGTTATGTTTATCAATAAAATCATTCGATTATTGTTCGTGTTATTGATTGTCTTTTGGTTTTTATCCTTCCGTCAAGAACGTGCTCGGATGTTTATCGATCCAGCGACTTAACATGAAATTTTCTCAACTGGGGGATACTGTGACATCCACCACCAAAAGGTCCGTCAATTAACGAAGTACTTGTTAGCCTTCTTGAATACTCAACAGTAACTCATAACCAAGTTGCATTTGTTTCAAATTTTGCTACCCTAACTATGTGTATTATCCTAAGTGTACATAAAAACCTAAATGTTAAACACTTAATAAAACATTTCCCCTACTACCATTACTAGCATAAATACTATGGTTATTACCATTATCACAATACCATTACCATTATCATTATTATTATTATTATCATTAACACCAACAATATAACTAATGTAATTACTATTAACATACTAGTGTTAGAATATAATTAACCAAGTTAGGGACCCAAATTGTAATTAATGAAACTTGAAGAAGTAAGGCCTTGGAAGTCCAGGGACTAAAGGTTCATTTCTCAAATTTGAAAAGGGTATAAGAACCCCTTCTCACAGCCATCTCAACCAAAACTAACCACCAACCGCCTCTCCCCCTGCTCCGACCCTTCTCCCTATCTCCAGCTCCATTTTTGTTAATACTCTGGCAAAATCGAAGCCACGGCCGTTCCCCCTTGACATTCCACAGGTAGACAACCTTGTTGTCCTCTTTCCTCGCTGGTTCTGTCCTTTTTCACCTTGATTCGGGTGCTCGGGACCAACTCGAGCATATGAGGTCGTGAGGTCACGTGTAGTGTCTTTCTGCGCATCTTCTTGTGTGTGTGTGTGCGCGAAATGTGTTTCTTGAAGTGTTTGTGGCGTGAAGCGTTTGTGGCGTGAAGCGAGTGCACGCAGCAGCCGAAGGCTGCTCTGCACCTGCTGCAGTCACGATCTCTACGCGACTGAGTCTGTCATGCGACAGAGTCGTGCGACTGAGTCATGTGGCTGAGTGCATCCGTGTGGCTGAGTCATGTGGATGAATGAATGCGTACGATTGAGTCATGTGACTGAGTGTATGTGTGCGATTGAGTCATGCGGATGAGTGTATGCGTGCGATTAAGTCATGCGGATGAGTGAATGCGTGCGATTGAGTCATGCGGATGACTGAATGCGTGCGATTGAGTCATGCGGATGAATGAATGTGTGCGATTGTGCGTGTATCGCACGACTAGAAGCCTAGTCGCAGAATGAAGGTTCAGTCGTACAAATGAAGCTGATTCGTACGAATAAAGGTTGATTCGTGCGTATGGATGTTGAGTCATGCGTCTGGTCCTGTCGTGTGACTGAAGTTGTTGTGTGTGAGTTTCTTCTTGTGTGGTGTGTGTATGTCGTATGATGTTAAGGTGACATCAACACGGTTGCCATTGCTATGACAATACTAAAGTTAACACTATGCTAATGACAATACTAAAGTTAACACTATCAAACTTACTAATGCTATCACAAAATCAAATCACGTTAACATTTTACAATTATCAAGAACTAATTTGTAACCACTAATATCTTCTAAGTACTTCTCTAATAACAACGAACCTTTTACACTAATTCCCCCGGCAATGGTGACCATTCCAAGTATTTGGATCTATATAAGATCTAATACTTATGTCTGTTTGTGTGTATTCCGCATGGCCGAACCGATACAACCCGAACCGACTGAACATAACTATTTTCTTTAAATGTATCATTAATGCTTAACGATAACTGTTAATACGTGTTGGTCCATTTGATCTTTTTTCAGTGCAGAAGAATGCTTGAATCGTTCAATACCAAACACACACAAAACACTATGAGAAGAAGATCAAATAACACCAAAAAGCTTTCAAATAAGGTTTCAATGATGAACAATAGTGAATGAAATGAAATAAGCTCAATGTATTCAGAAAGAACCAGCTTACAATAGTCTCTTGCAACAATAATACACGATTAGGGTTTTTGCAAGGATCACTAACAATTAGACAAAAGAAATCTATAAATAGCTGTCATAGTTTCGCATATAGTTTCGCTGTGAGCGAAACTATACAGGCGAAACTATAATTTCGCCCAGCAGAAACTGACAGTTTCGCCGGGAGAACATCAACACGACTGTGAGCGAAACTACAGTTTCGCTCACAGTTTCGCAGGACAGCAAAATATATAGATTTAATCTAAACCAACATACAAAGGACACTAACATGGATCCTATTACAAATAAAGATAAACAAACACTAATCTAATGGTGAGTCCAACCTATCTTGATTTTCAATACTCCCCTAGGTTGGATCTCACCCATTCTGCTTGTCTTGATAACTCTAGTCAGCTCCAACATCTCCTGTACCTGCACCTGATGTTTCTGGATCAGCTCCTGCAGCTTTACTTTGATGAGCCTCAGCACTTGATCTTCCTTGGTTGCCTCCTGCCTCATTAGCTCCTTCAGGATGAGCACTAGCTTGTGCAAACTGTTTTGTTAAATCCTGGATGTCCATGTGTAAGTCATCTTCAGCTCTAACTTTCACTGCCAGCGCTTTCACTTCAGCTCTCACTCCTCTAACTTTGTTCACCACAATCATGAACAGGCTAGCTTCCTTTCTTGTTTCTTCTCCCGCCCCTGCTTTAATGTGGTTCTCACACAGAACCAGTAGATCTTCATCAGCAAATCCAAACAACTCCATTGGGTCAAAGATTCGATATTCAATTCCACCCTTGACTCTAATAACAGCCTCCCCCGTCTGATTGTCATAAAACCACTTCTCAAACTCTTTCAGACGAGAGGGGGAGGGATATGCCAATCTTACCCTTTGAACCGTCTTTGGCGGCTTTACTAACACAATCTTTCCCTTCCCTGTGACCCAGTCTTTGTCTTTCTTTGATCTCTTTCTTTCTGCTTTCATAAACCCGAAAGCCTCAAAGTTATCGTTGAGCCCATTTTGGATTTCTTTTTCTAGAAATCCGGCTCGCTCACTCAAATGTGCTCCAAGTAAAGGCAATGATGCGAACCTTCTCAAATCCCATTTCGGCAAGGTCTTGAATGCCTTCCTTTGTGAAGATAAGTGATTCCACCCCCTCGCCTTTTTATCATGAACATTTTTAGGTCGGGGTTGTACTTCCAGCTCACGATCTTCTTATCAGCCTCTTTCTTTTTCAGACTTTCCATATTTTGAAACAGTGGGTTAACTCTTCGGGTTCCTTCTCCCTCACAACCAATCATTCTTCTCCATCTCAATAATGTCGTTTTCATCTTCACCCTTCTGAATCACATAAGTCAGAGGCCTTCGTCCACCTCATAGAACTCAGGCTCTGAGTCATAATCCACCAACTGCTCCTCATCAACCTCCTCGTCCACCAGACCCTTCTCGATGGGTGTTCGGTCGTTCAGGTTGTTTTCCCATTTGTTCTTCTCCGGTAAAATCTCCAAGGTTTATACCCAAATCCACAAACTCAGCATCAATCACATCATCTTCAGTTTGTATATTCTCCATTTCAGGTTCTTCAGTTCCTTTGCCAGACCCTCCAGCTTCTTCAGTTGCTGCCCCCGAGGTGCCCTCTCCTGCCTTCGAAGAAGTACCCATATTCAGGAACGGGTACTTAGATGTGTCAGTCAGATCATCTAACTCATGTTGAGTTAGCTGATTAGGCGGCCGGCGGCAGCTTTCAATTCATTTACCTCCTTCAATAACCTTTTGATCAAATTATTTTGATCAACCAACATTTTCTGCATACCTTCCAACAATTCATCCATTTGTCTCTCCCTCATCTCCTGATTCATCAGCTTAGTCTTTATCATACTTAGTTCGTTAGAGAGAGAGGTGTTGAGGTTTCTGATCACATCCTCGTCTAAACTGGTTTGTCTCTCAGTTTGGGGGCTCAGAGAATGTCTGATGTTTCTGTTTTGTCCTCCTCTCTTGCTCCCCAGTATCAATCGTCCTTTGGACCTCTTTTCTTTCTCCATTTTGGATTTAGCCGCCATCTCAGCCACTTCTTTCTCAAAGTCATAATCTTTCTCTTTAGCATATCTTTTTCTTTTCTTTACCGCTTCCGACTGAGTTGATCTAATTTCCTCTGTTCGACTGGCTTCAGCTTGGATCACCTTCCTGATGTAATCCATCGATCAGGAGTATACATGTTTTCCCATAGGTGAGTGATCCGACCACTGAAGTCGTGCCTGATAGCACAGCAGTCGGCAAAGATTCTGGTATTCATCGACACAAGATGCTTGATTTCTCCATGTCTCGGAATGTTGGGAACTTGATCGTCTATGATCATCTGAAGAAATCTGGGATAAAGCAGCCATTTTTCCTTCTTCAGGGCCATTACGTTTTCAGCCATGCAGCCAAATATAAGATTAGCAATGTTAGCCTTCTCTCCTCTACAGCATATAACCATTGCTTTTGCCCAGTCTATGTTTAACCCATCTGATCCACCTTTTCGATGATCTAAGCACATTATGAAAACGTGGGCAATGTATCTCCTCCCTTGGATAGAAAAATTTCTTGATTTCCTTTCTAGTCCCAAAAGGAGGACCTTCATAACCCATAGACAAGAAAGCATCAAACACCTCCTGATCAGCCAAATCAATGTCACCTCCAGAGTCTTCTTCTAATCTCAGCACCCGCGATATAACTTCTTCTGTGATGGTCACTTGATGACCCAGAACTTTGGCTATAATACTCTCAGAATCTTCCCTTGTGTTGTACTCGGCAGTTCGCCAGAAATCTCGAATGTGTAGATCATAAATAGTAGTAGAATGAGAGATGGCGTATGCTATAGGGGATCTCTGCAGCCATCTGATACAATCCCTGAATCCTGCTGCTTTTGGATGAAGAATCATCTAGAATAGCAGTGATATTGTTCCGAACGTCGAACTTGAGATTTGCCATTTAGATCTGACAAACAAACGAACCAGGTTAGAAATAAATTAGAATTAAGTATTTACAAACGTAAATGAAATGAACAGATGGTAATAAACTTCGGTGTAAATGCAGATATATACATATAGAATTAAAAATGAATTTACCAATTAATATAATATATATATATATATATATATATATTTATATATATAATATATATTTTTTTTGTGTAGTTTCGCAAAGACGAAACTATAGTTTCGCTAAACAAAACATATAGTTTCGGCAAGATGAAGATAGATTCGACTAGGCGAAACAACAGTTTCGCTAAGCGAAATTGAATTTTTTTGACGAAACTGTTAGTTCGCTCGGGCAGCATAACCACATAGTTTCGCTAAATCATAGGAACTTTCGTTCAGTTTCGCTGAAGATGGGGTAGTTTCGCAGAATGAACTGCGAGACTACCCAATCGACAAAATCCGATCCGGTCAAATGTGGGAAAGATCAGCCTATGAAAACTAATGATCGAGTTCGAAACTCACATCAGAAGTCCACAACCAAGTGAAAATGCAATAGAACAAGACAGAGACAGATTGGAAGCCAAAAGTCTTGAAAAACCCTAACAGTGCTTAGTTTCGACGAAATCAGTTTTGCGAAATGTGAATTTGATTCGAAACTATGTTTATGTACATAGGAATTTCGCAGAGGATGAGCGAAACTATACTTTCGGCGTAGCGAAATTATAGTTTCGACTTGGCGAAACTATAGTTTCTGCTTTACGAAACTATAGTTTCAGCGTGGCGAAATTATATTTCTGCAAGCGAAACTACACTTTCGCCAAGCGAAACTGTAGTTTCGCAGAGTTTTCATTTAAAATAAAATAAAACAATATAAATAAATAAATAAAATCAAAATAAAATAAAATAGAATTAAAATTAAATTGTTGAAGGATATAGTATCATGTTTTTCTCGAAGTGTTTTAAGAGGATCATGACTTAGCGAGATTGCTGATATGTTTGTCCGCTTAAACCCATTCCCAATCTTTTCAACTCATGATCTGCAGCTGTTTATCATGTTCTGATTTGTCTTAGTAACTCAGCAGCTTGGTCCCCACTGATATTTGATAAAGAACTAGTCTCTTCATCAAGGTTTATTGAGCATAATCATTGATGTCGCCTGATCACTATACTGATTTTACTTAATGCAATCATACTGACTGGCATATATACAGATGGGACTCTATAATGTACAGATGTAGACACACATATATGTGAGATCCAGACTCAACCTATAACTAAAAGATGAGAGCTTCAGGTCAATGCTTTCACATAGCAAAGAAGATCATCTAGGCGTGTTGATGAGAGCTTCAGGTCAATGCTTTCGCATAGCAAAGAAGATCATCACTCCAGGTCAATGCTTTCGCATAGCAGAGGAGATAAACACACATCTTTTCTTATGTAAAGTATGAATGTATATACAAGAATGGACTATTTGAGATTATTTAATGTTTGACTTAGAGGGCGTATCACCGAGTCACCATCCCAGTGGGAAACACCATAAGATTCACATTGATAATCTATATATACAATAATAGGCTATTTGAGATTATTTAATGTTTGACTTAGAGGCGTTATCACCGAGTCACCATCCCAGTGAGAAACACCATAAGCTTCACATCGATAATCTTTGACATCAATTAGCAACTCTTAACCAAGTTTTAGACAAGACTTGTATCTTTGTGCAGACCGAAATATCATGAGGATAATCCTTATTACTGAGTTATGATCTTTAATTTGGCTGCATGATCACTTGTTTACTTCATTTTTGGGATGAGTCTATCATGCATATCCCAACGTAAGATGTCCCTTGTTCTAACTTCATTTTCTTGAATTCCTGAGAGAATGAAAATTAAAACTTATTATCAGTATGAATCTGCCCCGAAATTTTCAGTTGACAGCATACTAAATGGAAAATTTCTTAACAATCAAAGTAAAAGAAAAACAAGAATAAAAAGTAAAGATCTATGGGACACAAGGCAGACAATAATCAAGACCAAAAATAAGATATGTACATATTTACAGATTAAACATTTGTGTTGCTCAGAAAAGATTTTCAGAACGATATTAATCCTAGCATAGAAATCAATTCATAAAAACGTGGCTTATCAAAGGTTTTTGTGAAAAGATCTGCTTTTTGATGTTTTGTATCAATAGGAATAATATTAATGAAACCCTTTCTTGAGCATCACGGATGGCATGAATCCGTGTCTCAATGTGCTTGGTCCGAGAATGATGAATTGGATTCTTGGCAATCCCAATTGCCGCTTCGTTATCACAAAACAATGGAGTATGAAGAAAGTTGATCCCATAGTCCATCATTTGATGCTGAATCCATAACACTTGCGAACAGCAACTAGAGGCTGCAATATATTCAGCTTCTCCTGTTGAGAGAGAAACCGTGGTCTGTTTCTTGCTTTGCCAAGAAACAAGGCAATTCCCCAAATACTGACAACCTCCAGTAACAGACTTTCTGTTTAGTTTGCAGCCGTTGGAATCGCTGTCAGAATAAGCATGCAAGTCAAAATTCCCACCATAAGGATACCAAAGTCCTAAACGAGAAGACCCCTTTAGATAACGAAAAATTCGTTTGACTGCCTTGGCATGGGATTCTTTAGGAGCTGATTGGTATCGAGCACAATATCCAACAGCAAAGGTGATGTCAGGACGACTTGCTGTTAGGTACATGAGAGAGCCAATCATCGATCTGTAGAGATGAGGATCGATTGGTTTGCCGTTTTCATCCGGAGTGAGACATGTTTGAGCCGTGAAGGGAGTCATCTCAGAAGAAGCATCATCCATTTTGAATTTCTTCAAAATTTCCTTAATATACTTCTCTTGATGAATGAGAATTCCCTCTGGCTTTTGTTCAACTTGCAGCCCGAGAAAGAAACACATTTCTCCCATCATGCTCATCTCAAATCTGTTTCGCATGACCTCCTCAAACTCCCGACATAATTGAGGATTGGTAGAGCCAAAAATAATGTCATCAACGTAGACTTGCACAATCAACATCTCACCGTTTACCTCTCTTTTGAATAAGGTCATGTCAATGGTGCCTCGCGTAAAACCATTGCTTAAGAGATACTGGGTCAGTGTCTCATACCAGATCCGAGGAGCTTGATGAAGTCCATAAAGTGACTTATCAAGCTTGTATACTTTGTCAGGAAAGTCTGGATCTTCAAACCCTGGGGGTTGACACACATATCTCTTCATCAATGTCACCATAGAGAAATGCGCATTTGACATCCATCTGATAGACTTTAAATTGCTTGTGAGCAGCGTGCGCCAAGAATATTCTAATGGCTTCAAGACGGGCGACAGGTGCGAAGACTTCTGTGTAGTCAATTCCTTCTTCTTGAGCAAAGCCTTGAACCACTAATCTGGATTTGTTTCGCACCACTATTCCTCGATCATCAGGTTTGTTCTTGAATACCCATTTTGTGCCAATGGGATACTTATTTGGTGGAAGATCCACCAAGGTCCACACCTTGAGTTTTCTGAACTGTTGCAATTCCAACTGCATTGATTCAACCCAGCAGGGATCTTGGAGAGCTGCATGAACGTTCTTAGGAACGGTTTGAGATATAAAACAAGAGAACAAGCAAACATTAATCAAACCAGATTGACTCCGTGTCCGAACTCCATCAGTAATGGAACCAATTATTGTCATGTGGATGATCTTTCAAAGTTTTGAAATCAGCAGTCATGGAAGCGGTGTCAGTAGGTGGATGGTTAAATGATGAGCTGGATGGTGAAGTAGGGTGCGGTAAAGGGGATGAAGAAGGTGATGTTGATATGGGTGGAGGTGGGAGGTCAAATGAAGATGAGGAAGATGCAACATTGACTGAGGTATCATCAACGGATGTAGTGACATGAGGCACAATAGGTTCAGCTGGTATGGGAGCAGGAGGAATGATGTTTGTTGTTGTATTGGAGAAGGACACATCATCATCGAAAACTGGTAGATTGAATGATTTGAACACCGTATCTGAGTCAAAGAACCAAGCTGGTTCTGAGGGAACATCAGAGGAATTAGATTCCTGCCAATCGATATAGAAGGACTCTTGAACGATACGTGTTCTCTTGTTGTATACCCGATAAGCCTTTGGGAAGAAGAATAGCCTACGAAATAACATTCATCCGATACAGCACCAAATTTTGTCTTCTGTGCTTGAGTGTTCAGGAGAGTGCACGAGCAACCGAATGGGCGAAAGAAATCAATCAAAGGCTTTCTCTTGTGAAATAGTTCATACGGAGTTTTCATCTTATCTTTGACTATCACACCCTGTTGAGAACATAAGAAGCACAATTCACAGCCTCAGCCCAAAATATGATGGGTAAGGAGGATTCTATCAACATTGTACGTGCGGCTTCAATTAGGGTGCGATTCTTTCGTTCCGCGACACCATTCTGTTGAGGAGTTCTCGCAGCACTGAACTGTCTTAATATTCCTTTGGTTGCACAAAAGGAATCAAAAATTTGATTTTTGAATTCAGTACCGTTGTCACTTCGAATAGCCATAACCTTCCTTTTGCTTATCGATTCAATCGAGAGAATTAACTTTTGCAACTCCTCAGTAGTCTCTCCCTTTTGAGCAAGAAATCTTACCCATGAATATCTGGAATAGTCATCTGTAATCACAAGACAAAAGGATTTTTTAGCAATAGATTTAACACTTATTGGACCAAACAAATCAGTATGTAACAACTCCAGGGGATTTGAGATGCTATTTTCAATTTTAGGTTTGTGTGGTTTCTTATGTTGCTTTCCTTTTGCACATGCCATACATTTCTCAACCACAGAAAAGTCTTTTAAAGGTAATCCCCGAACGAGATTGTTTTTAACTAATTTGTTTATTATTTTGAAATTAACATGGCCCAATCTACGATGCCATAAGAAAGACTCAGAGGTGGAAGCTTTAGACAAGAGGCATGTGACTGCGGATGATGATCCTTTGAATTCATGTCAAGGAGATATGTATCATGCTTTCTGGGAGCCCGCATGAGTACCAAATTATCTGGAATATCAATCTCAGACTTCAAAAAGATACATTCATTGGACTTGAATAAGACCGGAATGCTTTTATCACAAATCTGAGAGACGCTCAACAGATTGAATGCAAGCTCGGGTACGTAATTGACTTTTTCCAAGGTGAGCGAACCATTACAAACTTCTCCTTGACCTATCATTTTTCCTCCTTTCTTGTCTCCGGCGAAAGCAACATAACCACCATCGATGATGCGGTAGTTGGTCAATAAATCTTTAAGCCCCGTCATGTGTCTGGAGCATCCACTATCAACATGCCACACGCTATTTACAGACTTAGTGGACGACTCCTGCAATCATATCAAGAGAGAATTAACCAGGAGTAATGGGCACCCAAGTTTGAACAACTTTAGGTTTCGCTGAAGGGGATTTCTTGCAAAAGAACTTATTAACTAATTGATTCAATTTACTCCCAAAAGAACTTCTATAAACATGTCTATGATGTAACTGCGGACAGTGCTTAACAACATGATCATCTTTACCACAATGAAAACAATGTGATTTTAATCTAGATGCATTATGTAATGAGGTAGAGATTTTATCAATGCATATTTCTTCATCACCTTCAGATAATCTAGAATCATCATCACTGTATGCCTCATTCGTATTGACAGAGTTGATTTTATTTTGAAAAGAATGATTGTGTGCTAATGACACTGAAGTGTTATCTGAAATACATGTGGTACTAGTACCACTAGTACTTGCCTCAGATGAAGATGCAATCCTGTCATTAAACACAACAATTTTGCAGGTATAAATGATGGAATGGGATGAGAAAAGAATTTTTCAAAAGAGTTAGTTTTTGTTTCTTCATCGTTGTTCACAGTATTATCAGACAATAGATCAATACAATCAACAGATGAATCAGAATCACGATCCATAGCATTCAAAGAACAAACAGAAACATTACTAGAACAGAACGAAACAGAGTCTTTTACAACGTCACTAGAAACAAAATAGAATTTAAACTAGAGTTATGATCTAAAACAGAAAGCTGAGGTTCAGGTGTACTAAGGCTAGAGCATCCAAGCCCTCTAGTCGGTCCATAATCGTAGTCCTCACGAACATGCATAGGATTCACACCTTCTAAACCTGCAGACATACTGTTAGAATCTTCTTTGATCAAATCATTAGAAGGATGTGGAATGGGCATCGGAGAGTAACAGTATGTACTAGGAGGAGGATAAACCTTAGCATTTTCATATCCCAAACCTGTTTTAATCCTAGCCCCACGTTGTGATTTACATAAATCATCATGTTTCATTCCTGATATGGTCCATTTATCAAGTTTTGACTGAAGTTTGCTTGTTTCAAACTCAGCTAGGGCAACCCTTTCAGTCAAACCGTTCACCTCAACGTTTCTTTCTAAAACAATCCTTTTTAAATGATCAATTTCTTTTAGCGCTTCATTTAATTTAACAAAGTATTTTGACTCATTCATTTTAAGTTCTTCATTAATTCTTTTCGACTCTTTTCATTATCAATTAATAAACGATTAGCCTTATAAACCCCAAATAATTGATTTTACAAGCAGATGAACACATATCTTGAATTACCTCATATGGAAGTCCCATCACCACCTTCTCAGCTGCAAGGGCTTTATCACATTGACACACCGGAGTACTCGACTTGTTTTCCTCTTTGGCGGTAGCAGCATTGTCATCATTCCTTTCTAGCACTGTGGATTGAGTTCCTTGCTTTCCGTACTCCTTTGTATCTTCTTTCTCATACTCCTTCTCTTCAACTTCATCATTAAACTCTTTAAAAGGATCAAATTCTTCCTCACCGTTCATCTTCATTTCCTCTTCCTGAATCTCAGCTACTAATGCTTGATTAACTTCTTCTTTTGTCTCTTCAGCTTCTGCACTCCAGTCAAAGTTAGAAATTAGAGCAGTTTCTTTCTTGTGGCTTGACTCATCTTTACCCCCACCAGCAGCCAATCTTGGAATTCCAGAGTTGTTAGGATCAGTGACAATTGGCAATGGACATTCCCGTTTAAAGTGTCCCAATTGCTTGCAATTGAAACATCTAAGTTTAGACTTATCAAAACCCAATTTTGAGTTGGAGCCTTGACCTCCAAAGTTCTTTCTACCAGTCCTTTCCATAAATCTCCGAGCTCTAAGCGTCAGCATTGCCATTTGCCATTTGAATATAGGTTTCTTCAAGATCATCTGGATCCACTTGATACATGTCTTCCATTGTCATTCCTTTACCTTTCAGATCACCTGCAACAAGTGCTTCATAGCTTTGAACAAACATCCCAAAGAGTGCCATAGTCTCAGCTGGAACAGTAGTTTCAGTGGATGCTTTAAATTCCCTTCCTCTTTCCTCGGGTTAATGCTACTTCCAGAAAAATCACACATGGTCACTGATCCTTGATGAGATGCCTGCATTGGAAAGCTTGTAGCGGAAGATAGTAATGCAGCATTCTGTGAATAACCGGATGTTGGCATGATGGATTGATTAAACTCCCTCCTTTTCAGATCCAAATCAAAAGACTTCAGCTTGTTAATCACGTCCATCAGTTTATAATCAGCAAAGTTTCTTTCTTGTTTCAACATTCTCACTTGTAAACTCCACTGGGGTGGAAGGGAGTCTAGGAGTTTATTCACTTGCTCATGATTTCCTAACTGATCGTCATACTTCTTTAAGGTACTGGAAACTGACAAAAAGCGATTAGTAATGTCAGTAAGATCTTCATTCTTGTGTCCCACAAATGAATTGAACTCCTTTTGAGCTTGAGCCTTCCTATCTTTCCTTAGATCCTCATTTCCATCGTAAAATTCACACAAGGCATCGTATAAAGATTTTGCATGTGTGTGTTCAGCAAAGCGATTGTAAATATCAGGTGCAAGACATAATGTCAAGCTCCGAACGCTTTCTGATCTCGGTCAATCAGTTTTTGATCCTTTTCAGTGAATGTGGAGGAGTCCGTGTTTGGAGAAACAGTTCCACCGACAGTAACGGTTGGCCTGTGTGGTCCAGTGATGATTGAATCCCATTGATTGTGATCGGTGTAGAAGAAGAAAGCCTTGAGACACCTTTTCCAATCTTCAAAGTTATCTCCGTTGATGAGTCTAGGGGGTCTGTTGGGGGCAACACTCTCTAAATCAGCCAGGGTGAGAGTAGTCATTTTGGACATACTAGTTTCGCTAGAGAAAAATTAAATTCGGCAGGACGAAAGTGTAGTTTCGGCAGAGCGAAAGTGAAATTTCGGCTGCCGAAAGTGTAGTTAACTTTGGAATAGATTCGCTGAGAGCTAGTTTCGGCAAAGAGAAAGTGTAATTTCGGCAATCAAAAGATTATTTTCGGCAGCACTTTCGCTAGCGAGAGACTATCTAGAGCTTAGTTTCGCTGGGAATTTCACAGGAAACAAGCTTGAACTTTCGTTCAAATCACTTTCAGCCGCAAGTTCGCACAAATGTCACCCAATCAGAATGAACTTTCGTTCAAAGATCACAGTTTCGCACCAAATGTCAAAGAGGAGAAAGAAGCAGTTTCGCTGAACGAAGTTACAGTTTCGCTGGAAGAAACTGTAATTTCGCTGGAAGAACAGAAAACCCTCTTAAACACTCTAGAAAATCACCCAAATCTCAATGAATTTGAAAGGGAGTGATTCACGAAGCTTCCTCAATCAGAAACACACAATATCCAATCAATTTTCATGACAAAAACACTGTTTTGATGTGGAATTTGAGAAAAGAAGGTATTGAACAAAAATAACCAAAAACCTCAAACAATCAAGAGCACTAAGGCTCTGATACCATATTGTTGGTCCATTTGATCGGTTTTCAGTGCAGAAGAACGCTTGAATCGTTCAATACCAAACACACACAACAAATACTATGAGAAGAAGATCAAATAACACCAAAAAGCTTTCAAATAAGGTTTCAATGATGAACAATAGTGAATGAAATGAAATAAGCTCAATGTATTCAGAAAGAACCAGCTTACAATAGTCTCTTGCAACAATAATACACGATTAGGGTTTTTGCAAGGATCACTAACAATTAGACAAAAGAAATCTATAAATAGCTGTCATAGTTTCGCATATAGTTTCGCATATAGTTCGCTTTGAGCGAAACTATACAGGCGAAACTATAATTTCGCCCGGCAGAAACTGACAATTTCACCGGGAGAACATCAACGTGACTGTGAGCGAAACTACAGTTTCGCTCACAGTTTCGCAGGATAGCAAAATATATAGATTTAATCTAAACCAACATACAAAGGACATTAACATGGATCCTATTACAAATAAAGATAAACAAACACTAATCTAATGGTGAGTCCAACCTATCTTGATTTTCAACGTGTTTGACCTTTTATTGCATACAACATTTGGAACTTGATCATTTGTACTTACCACCGAACAAGTGAGTTTCATGGCCCCTTTTATGCTTATTCAATACTTCAATCATTTACAAACTTGGGGGAAAATTATGCTCACCCATTTTTATGTTGTACAACTTACATTCTTGGAATCAACATGTTACTATTTTGTGAGTACTTATCTGATACATACATGAGACGATGTGTGGTACTTTCTTTACAACCATTTAGTTCCGGTGTTGGAACTGACGGATAGGTATTGGTAGTACTACTGGGTTGACACCCCCACCCTTGTTTGTTGGTATACTAGTTGGTACCAACCGTGGCCAGCAACAGGCCCTTGGGTGAATATATTCCGACAAGATTCTATGTGTACGTCATTAGGTTTGGTTGTAAAGCTCAGTGTCATGTAATTTTGCTTACTTATAACTGTATACACGGTATTCCACAAAACTATCATGCAACATCAATTTACTTACTATTTAAACCTGCGAGCTCACTAACAATTTTGTGGACCATTTTGAGCATATCTTTTCAGGTGATAATTCTAATTGAAGATCTAGGTGTGCTGCCTTAGCGGAGACCCTAGGATGCATTTTGAGACTATACAATACTTGACAAATATTCTTTTGAAACATTGTTGGTCTGATTACATACAATTATTCTTTTGGATACTTGTTCCCGGGTTGTGGGAATTACATTACAATGAATATTACTTTTGGTTATAGGATTCAATTACAATGTTTATGCTTATGCCTATGTTGTCATGAATATTGACTAAACATGACATAAGTCTCCTTTGTGTCGGGTGTCGTCGTGACACGCTTACCATCATTTATTATATTGCATCTCTACTGTTTACAATGTGTTATGACGATCCTATCTCGTTACATTCCCCGTGTTTCCGCTTTAGTGGGGGTGTGACATTTCCGCTGCCATTTCTGAAGACTCACCAACTTAGATGAGTTGGTGAAAATGTCCATATTTTTATCAATTGTTTAGTAAGGTCTTTTGTTTGTAACTTTCTACTCTTGTACTTTTATCCTTTTTGTAATATATTAGGATATGAGCTATGACATGTAATAGTCACAAGTCAAGACAATATGCCTTTTGACTCCACATTGATCTTGTTATCTATATTAGTGTTTCCAACTAGCTTTCTCTGTATAACCGGCTATAGGATGTAGTATAAAGTGTCTGAAGTACTTGTATCCTAATGTATGCTTTGTAACACTTGTAAAATAACTTGAGAGCAATATAAATTAGTCTTGAAAATCAAATTATCTTGTTCTTTTTCTGTCTCATTTATTTGTGTTCTTAGTATTATCATAAATGGGGTTCCGTATTTGATCTATTAAGTGTCCTAAGTCTCTCCTCATTGTGAAACTATTACATTGCTCCCCTTCAACGGTCCTGCGATTGGTATCAGAGAATTTTAAGTTCTTGATTGTAAGATCTCACCATCTTAAATCCCTTTAGTTTTATAAAACACTTAACAACTCAAATGATAGCTCTTTAGCAAGTCTGATATGGAAATCGGTACCATGATAACATCTTCATTAATCACTCCTGATGACTTTGATACTTGTTTCCAAAGAATGGAAGGCTTCATTAAGTCTCAAGATAGCAAGATGTGGGAATCTGTTGTCTCAGGAACTCATGTTCCAAGCACCACTTCAGTTGCGGCCAGTGGTGGTATGATTTCGAAGGAGGTGGCTGACAACTCAGAGGAATACTGGAAGAAAATTGATGTAGATCAGTAGGCCATGACCGCTCTTCAAACTGCTCTTCCAAACTCTATCTATAGAGGCTTCAAGAAGTGCAAAACTGCAAAGCAACTATGGGATGCATTGAAGCTCATGTATAGGAGGTCTAATAAAGTAAAAGAAAAGAAGAAAGACCTCTTAAAGCAGCAGTTTGAGAACTTCACCTACAAAACAGGTGAAACCATGACTCAACAATATTTCAGGTATGTTGAGATTGTGGAGACTCTAATAGATATTAGAGTAAATCTTGAGAATAGGGACATTTTAAGGAAGTTCATGTCCTCTCTTCCCATGCAATGGACTCACTATTATATGGTGATTAATAGAACTTAAAACCTCAAGACCCTTACTCTCATAGAGTTGTATGGCATCCTCGGTGGATACTAGATGGAGATGAACATGCAAAATCCATCTAGCAACTCTTCCAACAATCAGCAGAGTTCAACCCTTCTTGTGGTTGAAAGGGACTGTAGAGAACCATAACATCATCTCATTTGCTACCCTGAAAACTCATAAAAGGGTCCTTTCGTCGCCTTCCCAGGGATACCAAGGGAGAACTACATCCAAGGAAACCCATTCAAAGAATCAAGCTCTTCTCAAGCTTTTGTTTCTGCTGATGAAAGCAGTGGAAACTCTCTATTCACTCTTGAAGACTTAGACTGCATCCATCCAGATGATCTGGAGTACATGAAGATAGTCCAACAAATGGCTCTTCTCACTCACAGGGCCAAGAAGTTCTATAAGAGAACAGATAGAAAGTTTCCCAGCAATACAACTAGTGCAAAGCTTGGATTGGATAAAGGCAAGGTGAAGTGTTACAACTGTAACCAAATAGGACACTTTTCTAGAGAGTGAAAAGCACCAAGGACAAATGGTGGCCAAGCACAATCCAGACCGAACTACACTAATGGAGCTCCACAAACTAAGAAGCCCAAGCAGCAAGCTGTAGTTGCTATTGAAGAAAGAGGCTTTGATTGGAGCTTTCAGGCTGAAGATATTTCTCCAAACTATGCACTGATGGCTGACCATGAAGAAGGCAAGGCATTAGAACATCTTTGTACTCCTGAATGTATTCCTAAAATAAATAGCTACGGGTCCTATAATTTGGAAATGAGATTTGACCTTGAGTCCTTAAATATTTTAAAAGCTGATTTTAAAAGAACTGAAAATGATTATAAACTTAAGATAAAAGATCTAGAGAAAACCATTTCAACTTTTAAGCATGAACATATAAACTACAAGACTCAAATCATAGATCTCATTACTAAGCTAACTGAATGTCAGGCTGAGCTTATGATCAGCGAAGCCAGGGTAGAAAAATATGTTCTTAAAGAATAGACCTTCAAGAACATTATATCCTTATCCTTGCATGCAATGATTTGTTATCAGAATAAGTAGGGATTAGGATCTACTGAGATAGATCCTCCACAAACTCTACTATCTGTGAGATCTCGAAGGTGTGAAACTTGTCGAAGATGAACTTCCCTTTATAGACCCCATTCAAAAGAGGATGAATATGAAGAGGGGATAGTGAAGGATGGATCTGAGGCGAGTGCAGAAGATCATCCTAAGAAGGGTCACTATTGTCCTAAGGAGAGGAAAGAACCAGGGATGACCAAGTCTAGAAGGAAGAACTTGATCAGGGCAGTCAAAAGAAAGTCAAAGAAGGCTTAAGAGATCAATGCCACTTTCAACTCCAAGAAGAAACAAGTCTTTATTTTTGTTGGATTTGAAGTGGTGAACGCTAAACGATTAACTATGGACTCTAGTACTAAGAGTCCAAGTTTTTGTTCTACTCATCCCTGTGAAGAAAAGAAGGCTGATCAAATGTGCCCCACTACTGCATAGCCTAAACCAACCAGTTCTAAAAACAAGCCTCACCATAAGAAGCCTTCTACATCATTTATGAAGTTGGAAGTGGAAAGTGATCAAGCTTAGCCTTCTACTCAATAGAAGACTCTCAGAAGGAAGCCAACTGAATGCATCATGTGTAGTAATACTTCATATTTTGCTAAGGATTGCATCTATATCCTAAAAGTACTATTCATATGACTAAGAAGAAAAATTCTACGAATAAAAAGAGAAGACAAATTCTAAAGGAAAATCTCTTCCTTTCGAAAGCTCCAAAGTGAAGAAGAAGACAAGTGAAAACTTGCCTTCGAAAGATAAATTGGTCTTAGAAGAAGGAATGCTTCCGAATTACTAAGTCTGCTGCAGTGGATGCAAACTCTTTTAAAGGTACAATCTTCAAAAATTCTGAAGTTATCAAAACTTTTGAAGTATTGAAGGTCAAGTATAATCTTCTAAAGACGGTATGGAAGATAAAGGAAGACCATATGAATGGAAGTTGTTCATCAATAACAGAAGATGATCCTTAAAGCTTGCATATAGGATCAATTACTGTTACATTGTCTTCGATTCTTTTGACAAGCCCAAGACCATCAAGGCTTAGGTTTCCAAATGTAACTAACCATATCTTTTATGCAGGAACAACTAAAGACCAAATGAAATGTATGGATCATTGATAGTGGTTATTCCATGCACATGACAGGCAATGGCTCTTTGTTTCAAAACTTTGAGAAAATTGATGGAGGGCTAGTTGCTTTTGGAGTAGATTCAGATGGTTACATTGCAGGAAGGGGTAGGGTCATAAATAGTAAGCTCAATATTAAGAAGGTAAACTTTGTCAAGGAGCTTTGGTATAATCTACTGAGTGTATCCTAATTTTGTGATCAAAGACACAACATGTTTTCACTAAGCCTGAGTGCATAGTTCTCAAGTCCGGAATGGTCATTCCTCAAGAGCATATTTTTACTCAGACCCCAGGAAAGGGAACATGTACAAGATGGAATTGCAGGAAACATCCCCTTTAGGAGAAGTTTCTTGCTTTCTATCTAAAGCTAATAGTGATGAGTCTTTCCTCTGGCATAAAAGAATATTCTATGTAAACTTTAAAAACATGAATAAGTTAATTAAGTTCATTTATGTGCCAGAATAAAGAGAGATTTGGACCGTCTTATCTATCTTCTTCTGAAAAGGCCTACAGAAAGCCTGCGAGTTCTTCCTCCACATATGGTAATGTCACATTAGATAAAACATTCCTTATCAATGGAAGCCTTCGATGAATAAGGTAAGTAAATTCTAATTAAGTGTATCGTTCCCGCAACCACTTTGTACTTTGTTTATACCTTTTTAGGGTATGCTATAGGGGGCTTGTATTTGAATTGAAGTAGCGCTTTTGGAATAGACCGCCCTTGTCCCTTTTCCTTTATCCATTCCACCTCCTTCTTTGCTTTGTTCTAAAGAGTCTTAGAAAGCTTTGCCAAACCCTGATCAATGAGATTCAAGTGAAATGGCTGGTGGTAAGCGTGGTAAGGTCGTTGTTACCGAATCGTGGGTGTGTGGAATGATTTGGTAACTAGAATGCCAAAGAAAGAGTTTACAAGTGATGACCATTGTATTGCATGTATGAAAGGAAAGCAACACAAAGTGTCTCACAAGCCAAAGGAAAGAAACTCCATTACAACACCCCTATACTTATTACATATGGATCTCTTTGGCCCTACGAGTGTAATGAGTCTAGGATGGACCTCTTATTGTTGGTGATCACAGATGATTTCATAAGATTCACTTGTGTAAGGCCCCAATCCCGGAGACCTCACAGTTGGTCAATCATAACATTTTATATAAAACAATACATATTTCATTAAATGTTACAGTGGAATTACATTAACAAAAACCATTCATTTTATCGATAAATACTATTGTTAAGCAATATAACATTGTTTAAGCTACAAAAGCATCATTTAATTGCATTACAAAACAACAATATCCTTAAACATGATGGATACCAGTCATGCTCTGCCGAGTATCTTCCCATCGAGCCATCCTCAGCAAAATTTACCTGCCAACTAAAAATGCATAAAAGTTAGCTTTGCTGAGTAAGTTCTAGTTTTAAAAGTATTAAAATACGTTATGTGTTTTATATATGAAAATATACTTCTTGAATAAAATACATTACTTTCGTATATGAGCACACATCATACGTACACCAGAATAACATTCATTATCATCATCATTATCTTTCTCATTCTTCCTTTCATTATTATCTTTCATTTCCTATCAGACCAATGTGCAATACCCCAAATATTATGCATGAAGCTGATGTTGGGCTTGAGGTCTATAAATAGACCCCGAACATTGTGCACAAAGCTAACCCAGTTACCTGGGGTATGCTACAAAGGTCATGTCAATCTCAGTGATTGACCCTGTGTGCATCCTTCGGTTTAGCTAAACCACATACAGTTGAGCTAACGACAACAACTTCTTTGATCTACGCACAGCACTAGCGAGAGCCCACATGATATCCATCCGCTCCAGCTCAGTTTCATCCACTTGTTCATAATCTTCATCTGCTAAGTGGAGTTACCAATCTTTCCTGCTACTAACCCGTCATAAGAATGTACTACAGCAGCAAGTAGATCCATATGCTCCTTAGCCACTTCAACAGTTACGTTGCCCAGATGCTCTGTCATTAACTTCGTCGATTGTTGAACCCCTAATGAAACATTTGACTCACCACCTGAAGATGCACTTTGAACGTTTGCAGATGTGTTAGACATGAAAACAGTCTGCAAGGGTGAACTAGAAGACGTTGTAGTAGGAGTCACATTGTAGAGAGAAGGATTCTGAGTGTAGGTTCCCTTCTTAGACTTGTACTTATGTCGTAGCTCTTCCTCGCTCAATTTCAGAATAAAATCATTTATATCCAATGTCTCCAGCATAGCATTATGTCTTAAAGTAGAAACAATAAATCCCACTTATCAGGTAACCCATCAGCCAAACTCGACACTTTATCTTCCATGGATGTTTTAACCCCATGAGTGTGCAGTTCACTCATCAAATGATAGAAGCAGTCGATCACATCATCCAAACTTTCATTCCTAATTGACGAGAATTTATCAAATTCCTTCTTCAAAGCTTTAGCCTTTAGGGACTTAAGTGTTGAGTTTCCTTCATAACATTTCTCAAGAGCCTTCCATAACTTTTTGCACTGCTTGTGTTCTGAGAACTGATGGAAAATATCTTTCGGAATGGACTATGTCAACAGTGCATAGGCCTTCTTCTCAGTATTGTATGAAATTTTTATGCCTCACTCAAACAACTTAGAGTCAGTGGAATACCATCAGCTCCAACTGGCATATTGTAGCCAGTCTCAATAGTGCTCCATAAGTTTGTGTCCACTCCATTCAGATGAATTTCAAACCTTTGCTTCCATTGAGGATATTCGTCAAGAGACAGAACCTTTGGTGGTTTGTTATGATTCCCGATCTCATTCTCCAAGAGCAAGAGATTCTGAATTCTGGAGTCCTTCCCGGCTGAGAGAGCAAAGTTCTGTGTATCCATAATGAACTAGTCTGAAAACTTGACAAACCGACTGGGTATGTGACTGGGGATGCGACTGGAGTGCGACTGAGACTCAACCATGCGATTGAGCTTTGTCGTACGAATGAGCAGACGACTAGGACAATCATGCGAATGAACAAACGACTGGGCCAATCATGCGATTGAACTGTGAGAATGAAGTTCAGCCGTGCGATTGGGTCAATCGTGCGACTGAGACTGCTGAATTCGAAATTTTTCAAAATTTTCACCCAATTCGACCTAAAAACACAATTTTGAAAACCCTAATCGGCTGAAACTCTAAAAAGACTAACTTTTGAACAATGCACTCGTAAAAACTGAATTTTAATGCAAAAAGAACGGATCTTTTGATTGAAAACGTTGACTTTAACAAAAACACGATTGAATCCATGTAGAATCAAGAGCCAAGGATCTGATACCACTTTTTAGGACCATGTACATACAGAGTACTAACTGATTCAATGTGAAACCAGATCAAATAGTGTGGAATCATATTTGATTGGCGATCCAATCAGGGAGAACGTTAATCCGATCAAAACTAACGATTAGAATATGTTAAGAATTGATTAGCAGTGATTAGAAACGTTCTATGAAGTTGGAAGCGACTCTCTGGACGAACAGGGATGGCTAGGGTTAAGAATTCTCGAAGTGTTTCGTTTTTCCACAAATTAAGTGGTATTTATAGGTTACAGTTTTCATTCGTACGACTAAGCCATGCGTATGGCTCAGTCGTGCGACTGAGTCGTACGATTGATTCATTCGTACGACTGAGTAGACTTATGACTCAATCGTGCGTTTGGTTCAATCATCTGGTACAGTCGAGCGACTGGCCCATTCGCATGGTCCAATCGTGCGACTGAATCATGAGACTTAATTAAACATATTCCTGAACCTTGAACAATACATAACTATGTCTAACAACTGTATACCTATATAACATATTCACATAAGCATGTAATAATCACTCATATGAATAGATATAACATTCAATAACTAATAAACTTTCAACAAAGAGTTTTCATTACATATATCAAACATTACATCAGTGTAACAAAATGAAAGTCAATTACATTTAAGCTCACTAGAACTAGAACTAGGGACTATGTACCAACATTTTTGCTACCATCTCTAAAGACTCACTAACTTAGATGAGTTGGTGAAAGGGTCCATACTTTTGTTAATCGTAGATTAAAATCTTTTGTCTATAACTTTCTACTCTGATAATTTTATCCTTTTTGCAATGTATTAAGATGTGAGCTATTACATGCCATAGTTACTAGTCAAAAAACAATCTATCTTTTAACTCCACATTGATCTTATTTTCTAGATTATTGTTTCCTGCTGGCTTTCTAAGTATAACCTGCTGTAGGATGTAGTATGAACTATCTCAAGTACTTGTATCTGAATGTATGCTTTGTAACACTTGTAAAAGAACTTGACACCAATATACATCATTCTTGAAAACTAATATTATCTTATTCTTGTTATGTCTCATTTACTTGTGTTCTTAGTATCATTATAAACTCAGTTCCCTATTTGATCTGTTAAGTGTTCTAAGTCTTTCCTTATTATGAAACTGTTGCTTTGACCCCCTTCAACGGTCCTGCAAGATAAATACACGATACTATCATAAAGAGTAGTGCTTCTAAGAATCATACATTAAAAGTAGTTTCTTTCAATTGTTCTTATATCATCACAAAACTAAAGGAATAGCTTGCAAAACCACATTGAAATGTTGTATATCTTAGTTCCATCATAATATTGGTTTTGGGTTATTACTAGTTAATGAACGTGGAATACATAATCAATTTGTAATTGATTTTTTTAGGTTTTAATATTGTAGTTTTCAGATTAAGTTTGGCATATAACATAATTATAACTATACGACATGTAATTAGACATAACTAATGATTGTATCTATATATTATACCAGAATTAAGAATACATTTCAATTGATATAATTGTTAATAGGCATTGGTTGAGAGGGTATAGATACCCTTCCATCTATACGGTTGATGTCTTTAGTTATTCTCTCTCTCGTTTTCCCTATTCATTTGTTGATTCTCTCTTATACGATATGTGATCATTAAGAGCATAGATCACTAGAAACATATTGATTCTAACATGGCATCCATCGAATACCTATGGAAATTTATTATTAAACCAATGATGGAATTAGAAGACACATAGTCAAACGGATTTATCAAAGGGTTTGAGGATTCATCCTTGTTCTCTTTGATGTTTAATGACCATAGGGTTCATAAAAAACATATAATCATGATCAGAAGGATCCTTCATACCAATAATAGTGGAGAAGAAGGTCTGTGTATCAAGTTAGATGGATTTAATATAGGTTCGTATTATCATCCGGTGGCAAAAAGGTAAAAAACCGCTTAGTGGAATTCAATTCACAAGGGATTAATTCATGTTATCTTAAAGATTCATCACGCATTTATTGCAAACAACCTTTCATTTTCAAAAGGATTGCCTCGAGAAGAACAAATACACTGAATTCTTTATTAAAGTAACCGATAACTACACATGGAATAATATTTGGTATGCGAGTCTCACCCGAAAATAACATGTTACGGTCAACAAAGGTTTGTTCAAGAAGATCAATAACTCTTAAAGCATAGCATCAGGTTCAATTGGATATACAAAAGAGTGCTTATAGGGAAAAGAACCATCAAACTACATAGTGGTGAACAAACTCATGATTTAATTTGTTTTACTATATGCCGACTTTAAAAAGAAATGTTTTAGTATAGACCAATTAACAAGGATTTGAAATAGAACTCAAAGGAGATGTTTGCTTTGTCAAGAAGAATACTAAGGAAGAAACAAAACCCTAAAATATGTATACATGTTAACATGTAAAGAGGGAAATCAGATTTCCTATATGTGCCCAAAAATTGAAAACACTCAAGCAGGGCAACTGAATCAAGTTTTTAAAAGAATAAACTCGAAGGCATCGCATTTTCAAATGATGATAAAGAGAAAGAGTAAATCTATGGAAACATTTCAAAGAAATATCAATAGAGATCAACAAGAATGAAGAAAGAAACAACAAATGAAAAAGACCAACTCTATATCCCACACATGGTTGAAAATTTGGGTGGCTACAACAGGTCAATGGAAACAACTTATGGAAAGAAGTTACATCTCAAACGGGCTACAAACTAGAACTAATGAAGTTGGAAGATAAAGAGACATTGAGAAGACTATAAAGATTGTATATTTATGATAGTTTGAGATGATAGAGTGGTATTATCTCAAATACAATGGAAGAGAGCTCGAGATGGAAAAAGGTGAAGCTAGTAATAATACAAAAGAAAAGGAGCAAAGACATGGCAAGATGCAGATCTACCTAAAAAAAGGATCAATATATGAACACAAGTCAAATAAGGTAAACTTAAGTGAGAGAATGTTAGGTTAAAACACATAATTTGTATAAGCATGTGACATATAATTAGATGCAATTAATGATTGTATGTATGTATTATATTAGGATTAAGGACACACCAATTGACATGGTAGTTAAACCATATCATAACTAGTATAATTGTCACTAGACACTCTTTTAACACCACTCATCTGTAACATTCCAACTGATGTGTCTTAGCTACTTTGTCTCCCTTGTTCCCTCTTTACTTTGTTAATTCATTCTCAAACAATGTATGATCATCAAGAGTATAGCTCACACATTATTAACATACAGATTCTAACACTAGTGATAATCGACTCAACACATATTGAATTCGGGATAAAAGTTTATTAAAATTTTGGGTTTGTAATAATTTATCAAATAGATTTAAATTTAGAAGGGTCTATATCTATAATATATATATATATATATACACATATATATATACACACACACACATATATATATGTATAAAGTATTTGAGGATGATACATTTGTAATTTTGCTTAAACTACAAGACACTTGAGACAACTTCTTAAGCATAAATTACAAGTGTTTTATGGAATAATTCCTAATTTTCCTCAATACATTTATAGTCGGCATTAGATTATTTAATTTGATTTATTAAGTATTATCTTATTTATGATTTTTTTACTTAATATTTAAATTTACATTTACATGTTAAATATTTTATAACTAAATGCTATTTAAATAAAGTATTGTCATAATTAAATCATTAACTCTATAACAACTCTATATTTTCATGATAATAATAATAACATAGCAATAATAATAATAATAAATAATAATAATATAATAATAATAATAATAATAATAATAGTAATAATAATAATAATGATATAGGACAAGTGTTATATGCAATAATTCTAATTTTTTAATTCATTTAATAGAAATTAAATTATTTAATTCAATTCATTAACTATTATCTTATTTATAATATTTTAATTACTTGTTAAATATTTTATAACTAAATACTATTTATATTAGGTATTATCTTAGTTAAATACTTAGCTATATAACAACTAAATATTTATATATTAATAATAATAATAATAATAATAATATAATAATAATATAATAATAATAATATAATAATAATAATAATTATCACACCCTTGCTAAAAGCGAAAACACCAGGATGTGGTGGATGAGATCGTCATAACACATTGGAGGTTTAAGAGAATCACTAGAGGTATCCTCTGTAAATGGGCCCGACACATAGGAACACACATCAAGTACAATGAATTCCAAAATGTCATACTACAAATGCATAAATAATCAAACGTTCTATTCAGGAACGAATAAGCACAAGTACAAAACAATCCCAAGCACAAATCCAATAATTACAAACCAATAAACAAACAAATCCAAAATAAGCCCAAAGGTCACTTGAATTGTCTATTGCTCCTAAGGGAGCGGTCTTGTCTAAAGTCCATAGCCTAGCATCTAAGACTCATTATCTGAAAAGACATGCTCTAAAAAATCATCAAAGGTTGGTGAGTTCATCGGTTTTAAAGTACAAATAATTTTCCGTGTATAACATGTACAAAGTTGTATGTGGATAAGAGTACATAGCAGTAATAGATATCAACACAAGTTTAAAATCAGACCAAGTCCAAATACCCAGATTATATTCACCCAAGGGCCCGCACAGGCCAAGTCAGTCTCACTAGCATACCAACGACAAGGTTGGGGGTGTCAACCTGTTAGTACTAACAATACCTCTCCATGAAAGTCAATCACAAGCACAAGCACAAGTACACACTCATGAATGAACATCTAGACTCAACACATGACCCAAAGCACATACAATGTTCTAAAATAGTCTTTAAGACACGACATAGTTTGAAATAGTGAGCAAGGTTTTCCCCCAAGTAAAACACGTTAAAAAGGTGTCATGAAACGCACCTTGAAATTGTACAGTCCAAATCCCGTAATATGTAAAGCAAGCACTAAATATACAAATCATAAACAGATTACTAAAGAATAGAATGACCAATATGATTGTAATCATTATAGCCCAGTCCTTAATGTCCATCAAGGTTCTTATTTTATGAAAGCATGATTTACTAATAGAACTAGTCCAATGTTGGATTTAAACTTTTAATCGCGCCATATTTAGGGTTTTAGTTGTCACTTTATATTATTTTTATTAATGCCCTTCAATGAACATCTATTAGTCCATCTTCAATGAATTATAGACATTATTAACTTATTATTTTTAAAATCCATTTAACCACTTTTAAATACAAATCTTGTCTTTATTTGATTATTTAATTTCAAATCTTATTTTTAAATTTATCAAAATATTTCAACACACCAGTTTTGCGTAAGCTGTTTGGAGGTTGAAATGGTAACGAAACGTCACGTAATAGATATCATTTGAAATATAAGACTTTAAATTAAACTCTAGAAAAAGATATGGCTTGACAACACAGACCAACCTACTGCCCAGATTCGTCATTTTAGACTTTCAGTTTGTTTGCCACGTTTGGAGGACCAAACGATGTCGAAACAACACGAGACCACTTGGTTTAGTTAGAGTACTCATTGAACTTGTTTTGAGATGGAAATTTTGACCCATTTGGGCTTAATATGACCGGGTTATGATCTGTACAAAATGTCTTATTTTTCTAACAACAAGTTTTCTAGTTTCTTAATCATGTCCCTTTGCATCCCAAATCTCATTATTTGACCATTATTGACCCGAGACCTTAAAGAACGTTTATTCTATGATCTAATTGGCAAAAATTGAATTAAACACTTGGATTATCCAAATTTTTAGTCCCAAAAATAATTAGTTGAATTTTAGTCTTCCGGTTCACAATATTTATTAAACGATACATGATTTTGATTATTCAACGCGTTCATCCATTCAAGAAATAAGATTAATGATTTCAAAAACAATTTATAAGACCAAGATGTCCATTTTGATCAGGTCACACAAGATTACAACCCAATTTTAATATATCCAAGAATATAAAAGATTAAGTATTAGGGTTTTACTGGTTGGGAGTCTAACTCCCAAAACACCTAGATATTCATGATCCAACATCCAAAATAGAGAATACAAGAATATTAGATGATGATTTGGTGTTTAGATGATGAATGTCATCAATATCAAGATAGAACAAGGAATAAAATCATCAAGAAAAGATTTTTCTTACAAGAAAACAAAGAGATAAACAAGACTTGCTTAGAACACAATCTTGAATCTCCTTGTTGCACTAAAAATCGATGGAAGGATGTTAACGATGGTGGCTTTCAATGGAGAAGGAGAAGAACAAGAAAAAGTTTAGAGTGGTGGCTAGGGTTTCACTTTAAGAAAAACTTGGAAAATAAATTTCAGGAAATGAAAGGAAAACAAGGGACCCCCCTTTAGATGGATTCGCCAAGGGGGGCTTAGATGGGCCTCCCGAGCCCTTTGCCCATTTCATCCAATTTCGTCTTTTTCTGATACGCGCATCGTTCAATTTTTTCATTTTTAAATTCTCCTCGTTAAAACGATTTCAACAGACTATTATATGCTATATAAATTATTTAATTTATATTCTGAATTAAATTAAGTCTATTTAGTAGACTTTAGGCAAACCCCATTGATGTCTAATTTTTATTACGCTCCTAATGTAAGATGTATATATTTTTACATTTTTAAGTCTTTAGCCCAATTTAAAGCACACAATCATCATGCTAAGTCCAAATCGGTGAACATCAATTGTCACCATATCCAAGGCCCACTAGAACATATGAGGCCTATAATGCACAATTGGAGAATTTAGCATATCTACACGCGTCTAATGCACTATTCTCATACCAAGTCAATATTAGGTCAACTTTATAGTCAAAAATTCATTATTTAGACCAAGTAAAAGTCAAAGAGACAAAGTCAAAAAGTCAAAGTCAACAGACAATGCACCTATTTTGGTTACGGATGTCATAATAATAATAATAGCAATAATAGCAATAGCAATAGCAATAGCAATAGAAATAGCAATAGTAATAGTAAATAGCATTAGCAATAGCAATAGTAATAGAAATAGCAATAGAAATAAAAATAGCAATAGGAATAGCAATAGGAATAGGAATAGCAGTAGCAGTAGCAGTAGCAGTAGCGTAGCAGTAGCAGTAGCAGTAGCACTAGCAGTAGCAGTAGCAGTAGCAGTAGCAGAAGCAGTAACAGTAGCAGTAGCTGTAGCAGTAGCTGTAGCAGTAGCTGTAGCAGTAGCAGTAGCAGGAGCTGTAGCAGTAGCAGTAGCTGTAGCTGTAGCAGAAGCAGTAGTAGTAGCAGTAGAAGTAGCAGAAGCAGTAGCAGTAGCGGTAGCTACAACAGTAGGAGTAGCAGTAGCTACAACAGTAGCAGTAGTAGTAGCAGTAGCAGTAGTGTAAGGTTTTTACATAAAAACTGATGGAAATAAAGCAATCAAAGGCTTCCTGCATACATGCAATCAATACCAAGTAGAAGTTGCTCTGAAAGTTTTATACTTAAAGTATGAATACTCCAAGTATAAAATCTTCCAAAGCCAAAGCTGCTCCAGAAGCTTTACACTATACTCAAAAAAATTCCAAGTGTAAATCTTCCAAAGCCAAAGACCAAATCTTCCGAAGCCAAAAGATGAAGTCTTTTGAAACTTCAATGACAAAGCCTTCCGAAGCCAAATGAAGTGAGGAATGATTTCTTCCGAAGATGGAGGAGAATATGCTTTTCTCAGATGTACTTTTGCATAAAGCTGACACACTTTCCTCTGCAACTCTGAGGACTTATTAATTTACATGAGTTGGTGAAAAGGTCCGTGCTTTTGCAACTATACATTGAGGTCTTGAGTCTGTAACTTTCTACTTTATGTACTTTTATCCTTTTTGTAATATATTAGGATGTGAGCTATAGCATGTCATAGTCACTAGTCAAAAGGTAATCTGCCTTTTGACTCTACATTGATTTTGTTATCATTCAATGTTCCAACTGGCTTTTCAAGTATAGCCGGTTGTAGAATGTAGTATAAAGTATCTCGGGGTCTTGTATAGTATTAGAATTTATGCATTGTACCTCTTGTAAAAGAACTTGAGATTAATATACACACATTCTTAAAAACCATATATATTGCTCTTGAGTTCTGTCTCACTGTTACTTATGTTCTTTGCAATTTGTTCTTAAATCTGGTTTACTATTTAAACTGTTAAGTGTTCTAACACTCTCCTCATTATGAACTGATTGTATTGATCATCCCTTAACTGGTCCTGCAATTTGTATCAGAGCTTTCTAGGCTTTTGATTGTAAGATCTCACCATCGTAATCTCCTCAGTTCTCACAAAACATTTAATATCTTAAATGGCAGCATCCAAGTCTGATATGGAAACCAGTACCATGGTAAATTCCCCACTGATCGCTCCTGATGATTTTGAAACTTGGAATTTAAGAATAGAAGGCTTTATCAAGTCACAAGATAGCTGGATGTGGGAGTCTGTTACCATAGGACCTTACATTCCATGCACCTCTTCAGTTGCTGCTGGAGGTGGCATGATTCCAAAGGAAGTGGCTAACTACTCTAAAGAAGATAGAAAAAGAATAGATGTAGATTAGAAATCCATGACTGCCCTCCAAACTGCTCTTTAAAATGCCATCTATAGAGGCTTCAAGAAGTGCAAAACTACTAAGCAGCCCTGGCATGCACTGAAGCTGATGTATAAAGGGTATACTAAAGCCAAAGAAAACAACAAAGGCCTTCTGAAATAGTAGTTTGAGAACTTCACCTTCAAAACAAGTGAAACCTTGACTCAACAATACTTCAGGTATGTTGAGATTGTGGACAATCTGGCGGATGTTGGATTAAACTAGAGAACAGGGATATTGTGAGAAAGTTCATGTCCTCCCTTCCTAGACAATGGGCACACTACTGTGTGGTCATTAAGAGTACTAAAAATCTTAAGACCCTCACTCTCACTAAGTTGTATGGCATACTCAGTGGTTACCAGATGGAGATGAACATGCAAAATCCATATGGCAACTCCAGCAATCAATAGAGTTTTGCCCTGCATGTGGTTGAAAGGGATTGTAGATAACTACAACACCATTACATATCTTACCCTGACAATTCACCAAAGGGCCCTTTCATCACCTTCCCAGAGACACCAAGGGAGAGCTACATCCAAAGAAGCCATTCTAAGAGACAAGCTCATCTCAAGCCTTTGTGTCTCATGATAAAAGTATAGGAAACTTTCTATTCACCCTTAAAGATTTGGACTGTATCTATTTGGATGATATGGAGTACATGAAAATAGTTCAAAAGATGGCTGTTCTCACCTATAGAACCAAGAAATTCTATAAGAGGACAGGGAGAAAGTTTCCTAGCAATGTATCCAGTAGAAAGTTTGGGCTGGACAAAAGAAATGTGAAGTATTACAATTGTAACCAGATGGGACACGTTGTTAGGGAGTGCAAGGCACCCAGGACAAATGGTGGCTAGGCACAACCCAAGCCAAACTACTAAGGGAGCTCCACACACTGAGAAGCCCAAGTAACATGCTGCAGTTGCGTAGAAGAATGAGGCTTTGATTGGAGTTTCCAGGTAGAAGATGTGTCTCCAAACCAAGCATTGATGGCAGATCTGGATAAAACCAAGGTATTGGAACATATTTATAACCCTGAGTGCATTGCTAAAGTAAACAAATATAGGTTCTATAACTTAGAGATGAGATTTGATCTTAAGTCCTTGAACATCTTAAAATCTAATTTCAAAATAGCTGAAAATGAATATAAGTTAAAAATAGAAGACTTATAGAAAACCATTTTAACTCTTAAACATGAGCATACTAACTAAAGGACTCAAATCAAAGCTCTCATCACTATGTTAACTGAGTGCCATGCTGAGCTAGTGATCAACAAAGCCAAGGCAGAGAAACATGTTCTTGAAGAAGAGACCTTTAAGAACATAATATCCTCATCGCTGCATTCCAAAGTGGGTTATTAGATTAAATAGGGACTGGGATCTAGTGAGATAGCACCACCACACACACTACTGTCTGTAAGATCTCCAAGGTGTGTAACTAGTCAAGATGAGCTTCCATCCATAGATCCTAAGGATGAAGAGGATGAAGAGGAGATAGTAAAGGATAGATCTGGGAAGAGTTAAGAAGATCATCCTAGCAAGGGTCACTATTCTCCTGAGGAGAGAAAGAAGTCAGGGATGACAAATTCTAAGATAAAGAACTTGATCCGAACAACAAAGAGAAGATCCAAGAGAGCACGAGAGATCAAGGCCACCTTCAACTCCAAGTAGAAACAAGTTTTTATCTTTGCAGGTTTTGAAGTGGCAAAGACTAAGGATACAATTTTGAACTCTAGTACCAAGAGTTCAAGTTCATGTCCAGTGCATCCCTTTAAAGGAATGAAGACAGCTCAGCTGAGTAACACTGCTATACAGCATGAAGCATCCACCTTCAAAGGCAAGCCTCGCCTTAGGAAGCTTGCTACAACAACTGAAAAGATGAGGATGGAGATGGAAAGTGATCAAACTCAATCTTTCATTCATAAGAAAAAAACAAGCTGACTGCATTATGTGTGGCAGTACTTCTTATCTTGCTAAGGATTGTTTCTACAATCCCAAAAGTAATGTTAACATAACAAGGAAGAAGACTTCTAAGAGGATCAGGAAAACAAAGCTTCGGAAGAAATCTGTTTTTTCTTTCGGAAGCTCCAAAATGAAAATGAAGACAAGTGAAAAATTGCAGTGAAAACAAGATCTTTCAGAGGGTTAGTCTCCAAAACTTCTGAACTTGTAAAAACTTCCAAAGCTTTGTAGGTCAAGTCTAATCTTCCAAAGATGGTGTGGAAGATAAAGGAAGACCATGTGACTGAGAATTATTCATTAACAACAGCAAATGATCCTCAAAGTCTCAGTATATGACCAATTACTGTGGCATTGTGTCACACCCCCCGCTGATAGCGGAAACACGGGGAATGTGAGCTAGACGGGATCGTCATAACACATGGTATGCAATAGAGTAGCAATAATAATATGTTGACAAGCGTGTCATGACGACACCCGAACGCAATTGGAGACTTGTGTCGTGTATAATCAATGTTCACGACAACATAGTCATAAGCATAAACATAAGAAGATCACATAAACATTAAGGATAATTTGTAATGTAAATTCCCACAACTCGGGAACAAGTGTTCAAAAGAATGTTAACTGTTTAGTGGACTGCAACTATGTACAAAATGTATGTTCAGTCTCAAAAATGCATCCTAGGGTCTCCACTAAAAGGCAGCACTCCTAGAACTTCAATTACCATGTTCACCTGAAAAGAAATACTCAAAACGGTCAACATAATTGTTGGTGAGCTTCGCAGGTTTTAAGTAATAAAAGATGTTACGATGAAAACAGTAAGTAGGTTTAATAAAAGTTACCACGACTACACTTATGTGCAGGCGGTTTACCGTTTATAAATAGCTACAGCCAAACCTAGTCATCGGTTCCACACGGGAATTGATGGCTGTAAGAAAGGTTTTCTCAAAAAGATATAGTTTATAAAGACGTAGCAAGATCCACACAGCGCATACGTTTAGTTTATAACCAAACCAATCCTTAGGTCCCATTACCGGAATTAATGGTTATATGAAAAGGGTTTTCCATAGCATAGTAAGTTTAACTTGACGTAGCAAGATCCACACAGCGAATACGTGTCAAGTTAAACATGACGTAGCAAGATCCACACAGCGCATACGTATAGGTTACAACCAAACCAATCTTTAGGTCCCATTACCGGGATTAATGGTTGTAATGGATGATCGGCTTAGAAGAACCACACAGAAGAACCACATAGAAGAACCACACAGCCGAGAGCATCCAAGGTCAATGGCATCCACAAGTAGCATAAATCAACACGTAACATCAAATAGTAGTGCATGGTAGTGTAAAACCCTAAGTAATATACATAGGGTAACATAGCACATAGTTCAAGTTCATATAGCAGCAAACAATCAGGATCATCATGTAACCCGGTTTGAGCACATTCTTAGTATACCGGGGATGCTTATGTATAGGGTCCTCCGCAGCATTGCCACCACATCCACGATATACATAGAATGATACCTAAACCAGTTACATGACATCCATTTATCCTTAGTATCAATCAACAAGTTTAGCAAGGTAAGTTACTCATATAAGTAGCAGCCAACTTCCACTAAGGAAGGTGCCGGGAATTAAATAAATAAGTGAGCATTCTTTTCCCCCAAGTAGAAAATGTTTAAAAAGGTTTGGTAAGAGTAAAAGGGGCCACGAAACTCACTGAATAGATGATAAGCACAACGATGAAGTATCCCAAGGGTTAGATACTATGAACCGTCAAACACCTATTGACAGTTACTGACAAGCATTAATAATGATCATAAAGCATAAGATGATATCAATAGGCTCGGTAGTTTCGGTTCGGTCGTGGGAAGTACACACACAAGCAGTCACACACATCTTAGACTGGATTATTTTAAATAGTATGTGCCTGTTGATAGCCTTGACTTTAATCTTTGTGGTCAAGCTATGACACTTAATTAATATTACATTATTATCGTGAGATCTCCGAAAAGGGGATCCACACGCACACACACACCATTAGTCATACAATAGGACCGGACGCACGACTGACACTCCATTCACACGAGTGGACTTTCAGTCGTACGAATTAGCTACTTTTGTACGGTTGAACCTTTATTCGTGCGACTAAGCCTTCAGTCGTACCATGCAAGACCCATTCATGCGACTCAACCTCCATACACACGATTGGACCTTCATTCGCACGAATCAGCTTCATTCATGCGATTGAACATTCATTCGTGCGATTGGCCTTTCAGCCGTACGACTCACACACAATCGCACACAATTTCATTCGCACCGACTCAATCGCATGCACACTCACTCGCATGGACTCATTCGCACACACATTCATTCGCACAGACCTAGTCGCATGACCTAGTCGTACGATTTGCCCAATCGCACGGCTCAGTCATGTGACAAACTCATACGCCTAACCCAGTCGCACGACTCACCCCAGTCGTACGGCTCAGTCGGCCGGAAGGCCCAGTCGCCCTGTGCAGCAGGTCGCGACTGCAGGAAAGTGCAGGGCGGCCTTCCGCTGCCCGAACACGAGTTTTACACCACCAAAACTTCCAGAACTCATATCCTAACATGTCTAGACGCGAATCACACTCTAGAACACATCACAAAAGTCCACACGACCTCATGTGCTCGGATGAACCCGAGCACCCGAAACCCTAGAAAACGCAGAAGTGAAATCGAGCAAGAAACGGGTCAAACGAGGTTATCTACTTGCTAGGAGTTAGTATTCACGATGATAACCAAGATTTGACGGTGAAAACGCGACAAACGGGCCCGATTTCGGTGCTAGTTCAAGAGAGAGTGAAGAAGATGAAGAAGGAGCGATGAAGATGAAGATGATATGGAAAATGGCTGGGAAATGGGTATTTATACCTAGCCTAGTTTCTCAAAATGTCAAGTTTAGTCCCCGCACTTTGCCCCCGGGTTCCCAAATTTTGTTTCGGTTGAAAGTGTTAATTATTAGTCTTGTTTTATTATTGATAAAATGTTGTTAATGTTATTTACAAACTAAAAATGATTTTATTCGTGACAATTATTTTAATATAAAATGACGCGTTTAGTGTTAACGGGCAAATCTCAGTTAGGATTTCAAGACGATGATGATTTAAGCTACGATAGCACACACATAAGGTTAACTAAGCAACTAAGCAGGCATAATATCCACATAGATGGGCTATGAAGGTGAGGGATGACTGACAACAAAACTAACAGATTACGTCGATAGACGGACCTTTGGTGACGGATGTCACAGTATCCCCCAGTTGAGGGAATTTCGTCCCGAAATTCAACTGGTGCTAGGTCCAAGGGCGTCATCCTCGAACAGGTGTGATATTTGAGTCTCATCTGATCTTCACGTTCCCATGCAAACTCTGGCCCTCGTTTGGAATTCCATCTTATACGAACAATAGGTATCTTGCTGCGCCTCAACCTTTTGACCTTTCGGTCCATGACCTCGATAGGTTCCTTCACAAAATGGAGGCTTTCATCAAGCTTGATGTCCACAGTAGGTACGTGAAGTGATTCGTCAGCTAAACACTTCTTGAGGTTCGATACATGGAAAGTATCATGTACACTGTTAAGCTCTTGTGGCAACCGTAATCGGTACGCCACCGGACCGATTCTT
The DNA here is from genome assembly GCA_024085815.1 of Flaveria linearis. Lineage (NCBI taxonomy): Eukaryota > Viridiplantae > Streptophyta > Magnoliopsida > Asterales > Asteraceae > Flaveria > Flaveria linearis. The sequence goes on from CM044005.1 coordinate 45,685,878, forward strand.
TCTGTGATCTCGAATGGTCCAACATCTCTTGGGGCCAACTTCCCTTTCTTTCCAAACCGTACGACCCCTTTCCACAGAGAGACCTTAAGCAACACTCGATCCCCAACGTTAAACTCTAGTGGCTTCCGACGGTTGTCGGCATAGCTCTTTTGGCGGTCTCTAGCAGCTTTGAGTCTGTCTTTGATTTGGAAGATCTTATCGGTGGTTCTTGAATGATTTCGGGACCTGTTAGCTGGCTTTCACCAACCTCGGCCCAACATACAGGTGATCTACATTTTCGGCCATACAACGCTTCGAACGGTGCACACCCAATACTAGTATGGTAACTGTTATTGTAGGAAAACTCGATCAGCGGTAGATGTATCCCAACTGCCACCAAAATCATGACACATGCCCTCAGCATGTCCTCAAGCGTTTGTATCGTTCATTCACTTTGTCGTCTGTCTGGGGGTGATAGGCTGTACTCATGTCTAATCAAGTGCCCATCGCTTTCTGTAACGTCTGCCAAAATCGTGAAGTGAATCGACTGTCTCGGTCGGATATGATTGCACTGGCACCCCGTGCCGTGTCACGACCTCTTTGATGTACACCCTTGCTAACTTATCCATCTTATAGTCTTCTCGGATAGGCAAGAAGTGAGCGGATTTTGTCATTCGGTCCACCACGACCCATATCGTGTCGTGTCCGCTTGGCGTTCTCGGGAGTTTGGTAATGAAATCCATAGTGATGTTTTCCCATTTCCACTCGGGGATTTCAGGTTGTTGCAATAATCCCGATGGTTTCTGGTGTTCAGCCTTGACCTTTGAACAAGTCAAGCATTTGCTCACATATATAGCAATATCTTTCTTCATGCCTGGCCACCAGTACAACTCCTTCAGATCGTGGTACATCTTGTCTGCACCAGGATGAACAGAGTATCGAGTCTTGTGTGCTTCATCCAAGACTAGTGTACGCACATGACCCCATCTAGGGACCCATATACGATCCACGAAGTAATGCACGCCGTCATCCTTACGAGTCATTTGTTTATCCAACCCTCGGAATTCTTCCCCCAAAGGTTTTCTTCTTTCAATGCCTCGTTTTATGCAATTTGAATCTGAGCCTTTAGATTAGTTTGAATAGTCAAACCTAGCGCTCGAGCACGTAATGGTTTCACGCGTTCTTTGCGGCTTAAAGCATCAGCCACCACGTTAGCTTTCCCCGGATGATACCGGATTTCACAATCGTAGTCGCTAAGTAGCTCTACCCAGCGTCGCTGTCGCATGTTAAGTTCTTTCTGATTCATGATGTGTTGAAGGCTCTTATGGTCTGTGTAGATGATGCATTTGGTTCCATATAGATAATGCCTCCATATCTTGAGTGCAAACACTACGGCACCCAGCTCCAAGTCGTGAGTTGTGTAGTTCTTTTCATGCACCTTGAGTTGTCGCGAAGCGTAAGCAATTACCTTATCTTTCTGCATTAGTACACAGCCCAAACCTTGATGTGAAGCATCACAGTACACCATAAAATCATCAGTTCCATCTGGGAGGGACAATATCGGTGCGTTGCACAACTTCTCCTTCGATGTTTGGAACGCCTGTTCTTGTGCTTTCCCCCAATCGAACTTCTTGTCTTTCTAAGTCAACAAAGTTAATGGTTGTGCAATCTTCGAAAATTTGCAATGAAGCGACGATAGTATCCGGCCAATCCTGAGAATTGTCATATTTCTGAGGGTGTTTGGGGTGTATCCCATTTCTTCACAGCTTCAATCTTGCCGGAATCCACATGAATTCCATCTTCGTTAACCACATGACCCAAAAACCTCACTTCTCGAAGCCAGAATTCACACTTCGAGAATTTGGCGAAGAGTTTCTCTTCCCGCAACAGTTCCAGAATTGCTTGGAGGTGTTTTTCGTGATCCTCCTTCGAACGGGAGTAGATGAGTATGTCGTCTATGAATACAATCACGAACTTATCCAGATAAGGCTTGCACACCCGATTCATTAAATCCATAAAGACAGCTGGTGCGTTGGTCAACCCAAACGGCATGACCAAGAACTCGTAGTGTCCGTAATGAGTTCTAAATGCTGTTTTTGGAATATCATCCTCGAATACTCTTAGTTGATGATAACCAGATCGAAGGTCGATCTTAGAGAAAGTACGAGGCTCCTTGCAACTGATCGAACAGGTCGTCGATTCTGGGAAGAGGATACCGATTCTTCACGGTCAATTTGTTCAATTCCCTGTAGTCGATACACATACGGAACGACCCATCCTTCTTCTTGACAAATAACACCGGTGCTCCCCATGGTGAATGACTCGGTCAAATGAAACCTTTCTCCAGTAGTTCCTGTAGTTGGCTTGACAACTCTTGCATCTCTGAGGGTGCTAACCGATACGGTGTCTTGGCTATCGGTGTAGCTCCAGGAACTAGCTCTATACGGAATTCCACCTGTCGCGGAGGAGGCAATCCGGACAAATCATCAGGGAACACTTCCGGGTAATCCCGTACAATCGGAATGTCTGCCAATTTCATCTCTTCTTTCTTCTTTTCTACCACGTGAGCCAGAAAGGTGTAACACTGCTTACGTAGACCTTGGCGTGCTTTCATGCAGGTGATAAGCTTCATGTTTCTTCCCGGTCGCTCTCCTTGTATTCTGAGTACTTTCCCGTCTGTCATGGGAATCCGTACTACTTTATCTCGGCAAACAATCTCGGCTCCATGCTTAGACAACCAATCCATTCCCACTATCACGTCAAAGCTCCCCAACTCAAAAGGTATCAAATCTATGTTGAAGACCTGGTCTTCCAACATTAGGGTGCAGTCCTTAATAATTTCCTCTGCCTGTTCAACCTTACTATTTGCCATTTCTACGGAGTAACTAGTTTCTAGTCTACTGGCACTCAAATCAAGCATTTGCACAAATTCAGATGATATAAAACTATTGTCTGCCCTAGTATCAAACAGTATAGATACGAAGTGGTTATTGAGTAAGTGCGTACCCGTGACAACGTTCGGATCATGACGGGCATCATTAGCTCCAATGACGAAGGCGCGTCCCCGTGCAGCATTAACTTGGTTTCCTTGGCCTTGAGCACCCGCTATGGCCAGTATCTGCTGCTGGTTGTTTCCCTGCTGACCCGGTGCCCTATTCAGTCGGGGGAACATGTTCCTGAAGTGATCGAGGGCTCCACACTCGTAGCAAGCCCTGGCATTCCCAGCGGGGTTAACCGCGTTGATGGGTGCCACCAGGTTTGGCGCTACTCTGCAGTCTCTTGCTTGATGCCCCGGGCGTCTGCAGTTCAAACACACCCGGCACGGTGTTGCTGGAGGATGATGAAGATTGCACCTGTCATATTTAGGGTGCAGTCCAGCATATTCCCTCTTCCCTTGAGTCACGGCCACAAAGTTTCTGGTCGTTTTGGCCCTCTTATCAGACTTTCCAGTACCAGACCGGCTTCTTTCCCCAATCTCTTTCCTTTTCTCCGCTCCCCTACCCAATACTCCTGTTCTTATCATCTCGTCAGTGAGAGTGCCCGCTTTCAGAATAGCGCTCTGGATCATAGGAGGAGCAGCTGCAGTTACCATTGCCCGGATTTGAGGCGCGAGTCCCCAAATGTACCTCTCAATCCTCTTAGATTCCGGAGTGACTAGATGTGGAACTAGTCTAGCCAGCTCGTGGAATCGGTCAGTATAAGCTGCGTGCCCTGCCCCCACCATAGCATGATTCCAGAACTCATGCTCAAGCTTCTGCATCTCGTTGAGAGGGCAGTATTCCTCGGTAATCAAGGCTTTGAATTCATCCCAGGTCATCTGCGTCGCAGATTCCCTTCCCCTAGCTTGAACCTTGGTGTTCCACCAGGTTAGTGCTCGGCCCTGCAGTGAGCATGTAACATACTTAATGCGCTGGCTGTCGAGGCATTCGCTAATGTCGATCACAGCCTCCATTTTCTCAAGCCATCTAATCAGGGCTATCGCCCCACCTTTACCATCGAAATCCCGAGGCTTACAGGCCACAAACTCCTTATAAGAACAGCCCCGTTTGGCGTTAGCAATCCCAGTTTCGTTACCGGCTGTACCACCATTTCCGGTCTCTTGATTGCTTTCATTCCCAGTCGGGTTCCCATTATCCTCGTTCTCATTACCACCGTCCCCGTGGGGGTGGTTTTGCTGTTGCAAAGCATCGCTCACCTGAGCTACAATAGTTGGAATCAGGGCAGTCAATTGTTGAGCAATTAAGGCTGCCATTTCAGCATTTCCAGTCCCTTGGGTATTGTTAGAAAGTCCTTCATTTGCTATTGGAGGTCTACCCCTGCCTCTGCCTCTGCCCCTCGGGGCTTCACTTCCGCTACTATTGTTGCGGGTAGATCTTCGAGGCGGCATGTTCTATTCATACAAGAGGCAACATATATGCTTTAGTCACCTTAAGATACACAAGTACTTTACTTATCAAATTCCAAGGTTTCATGTTCCAGTCAGTCAAGATCACCATGCAGCCTATTTTAAGCATATTCTCTGTATACCGGTGATGTTTATATATATGGTTCCCCGCAGCGTTCCCACCACACCCACGATGTACCGAGAATGATGCCTAATCCGGTTACATGACATCCGACCTTCCTTCACATCATATCCATAATAATCCATCAAGTCAACTGAGCCCAAACATGAAATCACGTATAGTCTGGCGGAGGTTGTCTATCTCGCGTCCTTGGAAGGACTCAGACATATCCTCCTCGGGTCGGTCTCAGTATCTGAGGTCAAGCGCAATGTATGATCTGTGACGATCTTTTCGGGTCACAATACCCGAATTTGGTTATGATAACTTGGCGCACAGAGGGAACGGAAGATCCAATAGGAAGCATCTTATAGAGGTCGAGCACAAGGGCTCGAGCACAAAGTAAAAGATCACATAACAGAAGGGTAACCAAACATGTATGGAGGAACACATACACGAGATATATAAATGCACACAAGCTTAAGCATGCAATTCTACATGAAGGTTCCTAGGTTATAGTCTAGGTCAAGTGTAATTGCCTAATTCTCTATAACCAATGGCTCTGATACCAGTCTGTCACACCCCCGCTGATAGCGTAAACACGGGGAATGTGAGCTAGACGGGATCGTCATAACACATGGTATGCAATAGCGTAGCAATAATAATATGTTGACAAGCGTGTCATGACGACACCCGAACACAATTGGAGACTTGTGTCGTGTATAATCAATGTTCAGGACAGCATAGTCATAAGCATAAACATAAGAAGATCACATAAACATTAAGGATAATTTGTAATGTAAATTCCCACAACTCGGGAACAAGTGTTCAAAGAATGTTAATTGTTTAGTGGACTGCAACTATGTACAAAATGTATGTTCAGTCTCAAAAATGCATCCTAGGGTCTCCACTAAAAGGCAGCACTCCTAGAACTTCAATTACCGTGTTCACCTGAAAAGAAATACTCAAAACGGTCAACATAATTGTTGGTGAGCTTCGCAGGTTTTAAGTAATAAAGATGTTACGATGAAACAGTAAGTAGGTTTAATAAAAGTTACCACGACTACACTTATGTGCAGGCGGTTTACCGTTTATAAATAGCTACAGCCAAACTTAGTCATCGGTTCCACACGGGAATTGATGGCTGTAAGAAAGGTTTTCTCAAAAAGAATATAGTTTATAAAGACGTAGCAAGATCCACACAGCGCATACGTTTAGTTTATAACCAAACCAATCCTTAGGTCCCATTACCGGGATTAATGGTTATATGAAAAGGGTTTTCCATAGCATAGTAAGTTTAACTTGACGTAGCAAGATCCACACAGCACATACGTGTCAAGTTAAACATGACGCAGCAAGATCCACACAGCGCATACGTATAGGTTACAACCAAACCAATCTTTAGGTCCCATTACCGGGATTAATGGTTGTAATGGATGATCGGCTTAGAAGAACCACACAGAAGAACCACACAGAAGAACCACACAGCCGAGAGCATCCAAGGTCAATGGCATCCACAAGTAGCATAAATCAACACGTAACATCAAATAGTAGTGCATGGTAGTGTAAAACCCCTAAGTAATATACATAGGGTAACATAGCACATAGTTCAAGTTCATATAGCAGCAAACAGTCAGGATCATCATGTAACCCGGTTGAGCACATTCTTAGTATACCGGGGATGCTTATGTATAGGGTCCTCCGCAGCATTCCCACCACATGCACGATATACATAGAATGATACCTAAACCAGTTACATGACATCCATTTATCCTTAGTATCAATCAACAAGTTTAGCAAGGTAAGTTACTCATATAAGTAGCAGCTAACTTCCACTAAGGAAGGTGCCTGGAATTAAATAAATAAGTGAGCATTCTTTTCCCCCAAGTAGAAAATGTTTAAAAAGGTTTAGAAAGAGTAAAAAGGGGCCACGAAACTCACTGAATAGATGATAAGCACAACGATGAAGTATCCCAAGGGTTAGATGCTATGAACCGTCAAACACCTATTGACAGTTACTGACAAGCATTAATAATGATCATAAAGCATAAGATGATATCAATAGGCTCGGGTAGTTTCAGTTCGGTCGTGGGTAGTACACACACAAGCAGTCACACACATCTTATACTGGATTATTTTAAATAGTATGTGCCTGTTGATAGCGTTGACTTTAATCTTTGTGGTCAAGCTATGACACTTTATTAATATTACATTATCATCGTGAGATCTCCGAAGTGGGGATCCACACACACACACAACACCATTAGTCATACCATAGGACCGGACGCACAACTGACACTCCATTCGCACGAGTTGACTTTCAGTCGTATGAATTAGCTACTTTCGTACGGTTGAACCTTCATTCGTGCGACTAAGCCTTCAGTCGTACCATGCAAGACCCATTCATGCGACTCAACCTCCATACACACGATTGGACCTTCATTCGCACGAATCAGCTTCATTCGTGCGATTGAACATTAATTCGTGCGATTGGCCTTTCAGTCGTACGACTCACACACAATCGCACACAATTTCATTCGCACCGACTCAATCGCATGCACACTCACTCGCATGGACTCATTCGCACACACATTCATTCGCACAGACCCAGTCGTATGACCTAGTCGTACGATTTGCCCAATCGCATGGCTCAGTCGCGTGACACACTCATACGCCTAACCCAGTCGCATGACTCACCGCAGTCGTACGGCTCAGTCGGCCGGAAGGCCCAGTCGCCCTGTGCAGCAGGTCGCGACTGCAGGAAAGTGCACGGCGGCCTTCGGCTGCCCGAACACGAGTTTTACACCACCAAAACTTCCAGAACTCATATCCTAACATGTCTAGACGCGAATCACACTCTGGAACACATCACACAAGTCCGCACGACCTCATGTGCTCGGATGAACCCGAGCACCCGAAACCCTAGAAAACGCAGAAGTGAAATCGAGCAAGAAACGGGTCAAACGAGGTTATCTACCTGCTAGGAGTTAGTATTCACGATGATAACCAAGATTTGACGGTGAAAACGCAACAAACGGGCCCGATTTCTGTGCTAGTTCGAGAGAGAGTGAAGAAGATGAAGAAGGAGCGATGAAGATGAAGATGATATGGAAAATGGCTGGGAAATGGGTATTTATACCCAGCCTAGTTTCTCAAAATGTCAAGTTTAGTCCCCGCACTTTGCCCCCGGGTTCCCAAATTTTGTTTCGGTTAAAAGTGTTATTTATTAGTCTTGTTTTATTAATGATAAAATGTTGTTAATGTTATTTACAAACTAAAAATGATTTTATTCGTGACAATTATTTTAATATAAAAATGACGCGTTTAGTGTTAACGGGGCAAATCTCAGTTAGGATTTCAAGACGATGATGATTTAAGCTACGATAGCACACGCATAAGGTTAACTAAGCAACTAAACAGGCATAATATCCACATAGATGGGCTATGAAGGGAGGGATAACCGACAACAAAACTAACAAATTACGTCGATAGACTGACCTTTGGTGACGGATGTCACACATTGTCTTCAGTTCATCTTGAAGAGCCCAAGACCATTGAGGCTTGGGTTTTCAAATGTAACTAACTCTCTTGTATTTTGCAGGAATAGTTGAGGACCAAGAAGAATGTATGGATCATTGACAGTGGCTATTTTAGGCACATGACAGGTAATTGCTCTTTGCTCTAAAACTTTGAAAGAATTGATAGAGGGCCAGTTGCTTTTAGAGGAGATGCTGGAGATTACATTACTAGAAGGAGCAGGGTCATAAATGGTAAGCTCAACATTAAGAAGGTAAACTTTGTTAAGGAGATTAGGACAATCTACTTAATGTATCCCAATTATGTGACCAGAGACATAACATGCTCTTCATTGAGGATGAGTGCATTGTTCTTAATCTCGAGGTGTTCATTCCTCAAGAGCATATCTTGCTTAGAGCACCTTGAAAAGGGAACATGTATAAGATGGACTTGTAGGAAACATCCCCCTCAGGAGAAGCCTCTTGCTTTCTATCTAAGGCCAATAGTGATGAGTATTTCCTTTGGCATAAATGAACGTGCCATGTAAACTTTAAAAACATGAACAAGTTCACTAAGAATGATTTGGTAACTGGAATGCCAAAGAATGAGTTTACAAGTGATGATCATTGTGTTGCACGCCTAAAAGAGAAACAACATTGGTGTCGCACAGGCCAAGGAAAAGAACTCTATCATTAGTCCCCAACATTTATTACACAAGATCTCTTTGGCCCTACCAGTGTAATGAGTCTAGGAATAACCTCATACTATTTGTGATCACATATGATTTCATAAGATACACTTCGGTTTCTTCCTTAGAACTAAGGATGAAACTCCTGAGATCTTGAAGAACTTCATTCTGAAAATTAAGAATCAAAGTGATCACAAGGTCACGATCATGAGATGTGATCAAGGAACTAAATTCAAGAACCAAATCCCTAACACATTTAATGATGAAAAGGGTATTACAAGACAATATAGTGCTCCCAGGACCCCTTAGTAAAATGGTGTTGCTGAGAGGGGAAACATGACACTTATTGAAGCTGCAAGAACCATATTGTCCGACTCTAAACTAACTTCCTATCACCTTCTGGGAAGAGGCAGTTAACATTGTCTGCTATGTGCAAATAGTGTTTTAGTAGCAAGACTGATGATAAGACTCCTTATGAACTGTGGCACAAAAGAAGACCTTTTATTGGTTTTCTCAGATTATTTGGATGTCACTGCACCATATTGAATACCAAAGATCAAATAGCCAAGTTTGCCAAGAAATCAGATGATGGACACTTTATTGGATACTCTTCCCAAGCTAAGGCTTATAGAGTATACAATCTCAGAACTAGAGTAGTTGAAGAATCAGCTAGTATGATCTTCAATGAGCACACTCCCTGTGTAAAAGGTTCTGTTCCTGATTGGCTATTTGATCTTGATTTACTTACAAATTGCTCTAAACAAATCTTGTGAAGATGTATCAGGATATACAGGTAATACAACAACAGAAGATCCTGATCCAAGGTTTGAGCTGAGAAGATCAAGCAAGAATACTACTTTAGCTCCAGTTGTAACTAACCCTGTAGGTTTAGTTCCTATCAGCATAGCAATGACAAATCAAGCTGGTACATCTAAAGTGCCTGAAAATTCCAGCTCAGAGGCATAAAGCACAATTGAAGGAACTTCAAATGTTGGAGGAAATGGTAGTGGTGACAGTGATCAAGAATTTCTTCATACTGATAACCACTCCATTGAAGACAACATCAATGATGTTACACACTCATTGGATGAAGCTTCTTTTAATAAGTGTGCTAATGCGGTGGGACACACTTCATTTCCAGATCTAAACTTCTTAAATTTAGATATGTCTAATCAACTTGCTATGATCCCTTAACTTAGGATCCACAAGTCACATCCCACCACAAACATCATTGGAGATGTTGACAAGGGGGTGAGAACAAGAGGACAAACCCATGACAAAAATGTTTGTCTATACTCTTGCTTCTTGTCCCAGATAGAGCTAAAGAAAGTTGATGAGGCTTTGAAGGATGGAAGTTGTGTTAAAGCAATACAAGAGGAGCTGCTTCAATTCAAAAGGCAAAAGGTTTGGAGTCCATGCCTCTTCCACAAGGGAAGACTATCATAAGAACCAAATGTGTGTTTAGAAATAAGAAATATGATATAGGACTTGTTATTAGGAACATGGCAAGACTGGTTGTTCAAGGATACACACAAGAAGAAGGTATTGATTACACTTATGTTTTTGCTCCAGTAACAAACTTGAAGCTATTTTTATATAGGGTGATTGATGAAGAGGTGTATGTCAAACAGCCACCTAGCTTTGGAGACCCAGATTATCCTGATTATGTCTGCAAGCTTGATAAAGCACTTTATAGGCTGCACCAGCTCCAAGGAGGTGGTATGAGACACTATCTCAGTATCTCTATCAGCATGGCTACAAGAGGGGTACTACAGATGGAACTCTCTTCATCAATGGAACAGGGAATGACTTGATGTTTGTCTAGGTATATGTAGATGAAATTATCTTTGGGTCAACTAATCCAAAGATCCAAAATGACTTTGAGAAGCTGATAAAGAATAGATTTGAAATGAGGGCCATGGGAGAACTCAATTTCATTCTAGGAATTCAAGTGAAGCAGGTTGACAATAGCATCTTCATAAGTCAGTCAAAGTATGTATAGGATATACGCATAAGATTCAACATGAATGAATGTAAGGTTGCAAAGACACCCATAGCCAGAAACCACTCCCTTGGACATGATCTTGAGGAGGAGTGTAGATGAACATCTTTACAGGGCTATGATTGGGTCTCTCATGTATCTTATAGCCATCAAGCCTGATATCATGTTTGCTACATGCATATGTGCAAGATATCAAGCTATCCCCAAGATGTCACACCTGGTTGTTGTCAAAAGGGTTCTTAGATATCTCAAGGGTGTTTCTAAGCTAGGCCTTTAGTATCCAAAGAATTCTGACTTTAATCTGTATGCCTATACAGATAGTGACTATGGTGGCTGCAACATGACTGCAAAGTCCACATCTAGGGGATGTCAATTCCTTGGTGGAAGGATAGTCTCATGGAAATACAAGAAATAATTCTGTGTATCTGCATCAACTGCTGAAACTGAATACAATACAACGGTAAGCTATTGTGCTCAAGTACTTTGGATTCAGAATCAGATGCTAGACTATGGATACAACTTCAAAGAGACTCCCATCCACATAGACAACAACAATGCTATCTCAATCATAGAGAATCCTATGGAGCACTCAAGGACAAAGCACATCAACATCAGGTATCATATAATCAGAGATAATCATGAAAAGGGATTGATAAAACTAATCAAGGTTAATAAAATGAACAATATGCTAATCTGTTCACAAAGGCTTTTAATGAACAAAGATTTAAATATCTTATATTAGATAATAGGATGACTAACCTTGAATAGATTTTCTTAAGACTTAATATATATTATTCTTAAAGGAATTGTGTGTCCTAAGTTTTCTAATTTATCACCTACATAATCCCAATTTATCTTGGGAGGAAATCTTTTTCAACTGATATTCCTTTGCATTTTTAAAATTACCAAGTGTATTTTCTTTTGGAAGACATTAACATTGTCTTTGGAAGAAATTTAACTCTTCAAATCTCATAACTACTTAAAATAAATTTACCTTTGGAAGAAATGCTTATATTTCTTCTGAAGCCAAAATATGCTTCTAAGTACTTATATGTATTTGAAGAACAAATTTCCTCCGAAAGAAATTATGCCTCGGAAGTTTTACCTTCTTTAAGAATAAAAACTTTCAACTCTTAGTATCTTCTGATACCAACTATTTTTGGAAGAGAAAATATTACAAGTAATTTTTCTTCCGAAACCATTTTTCACTAAGCTTAGGAATATCTTCTGAAGTTAAAATTTGGCTTCGGATTTTTTTCATAAAACTTTCAAAGACAAATAACCTTTGGAAGAGTTTCAACTTCCAAGAAAACTACCTTTTTGGGCACTTTCTCAGAGGTGGGAGCGATATTTGGACTTCAAAGTTTATCCTTTTGCATTAACTTTGTCTCATATCCATTTCATATAAATATACCCAATGGTTTCCCCCTTTCTCACTTCTTCTTCATCTTCAAATCCTCTAAGCCTGAATTCCCACTCATTGCCTTTTGGTCTTACCTTTCTTCACATCAAAGCTACCACAAATGGCCAACCTTGACCACAAAAACCAACCAGATTTTTCTATGCAGCTTCATAGGCAACACACTTAAGTTACTCTGTTAAACTCTAAGAAATATCTAAGTTTCTCAGAGGTTTGTCATTTTCTTTCTTTGTCTCACTACTTCACCTCCCTCACCATTGATCATCTATTATATGAGGATCAATTGTTGGAATTCTAGAGGACCTGTCAAGAGGTCACCATGGATGGGGAAAGGCACTGTATGCTACAGTAGGGGAGGACAATCTTCATCACTCCAGCTTTAATCAACTCTCATTTACAACTGGATAATGCAGAAGGTGAATTGTCCTTCATAAAATCTCTTATAAACTACTCCTTTGAGCAGATGAGCTATGAAGGTGACTTCCCTGTCAGAACATTCAAGAAAGGGAAGGTCTCTCCTTAATGAAAATACCTCATGCATGTCATTATCCAAAGGTCTCTCCATAATGAAAATACCTCATGCGTGTCATTATCTATAATTTGTCTAACAAACATGGAGGTTGGGACAAGATTCCAGAAGACCTCTCTTTCATAGTCCATGGGATGGTTCATGGGGTCAAGTTCAGGTATTCACAATATATGTGTAATAATTTGCTTGCAAACTTGGACTACTTAGAATATTATATGTTCCCTAGATATGTCCAGCACATTCTCAACTGTGAACCAGATTCATAGTTGAGGGGAACAGGTAATGTTCTAAAATTAGGACAGATAAAGCCCGGTATCTTCAAGACTATAAGAAATCTAACTGTTGGCTTCTTAGGGGTGGAAACAGCCCTAGTCCCAATAATGTTAGAGCTCATTGCTCAAAGTGACAACCTAGCAGCACCAGCTAGTGTTGAACCCACACCTTCTACTTCAAGACAACCCCCACAACCATAAATAATCATCACCTACCAAAGAAAATCCAAAAGAACTCCTGCTCATGTTAATCAACCTATACAGGCCCCTATATCACCACCCATACAAGAGGAAATGGACACTTGAACTCCTACTTCTCCTGAGGAGCAAACCACTCACATTTCATAAATATTCAGTCATGCGGTTCCTCATGCTCAGACTGAAGAGCTCATCACCCAAGAAGCCTTAAGCCTTCATGATAATACATGTGTACCTAGTTTAAGAGCTTGATGTACAATGTGTTTCATGTCTTACATATATGTAATTGAATGGGTATGAATGAAATACAATATGTGGTTGATGCTTATAACGTTTAATATTTCATTGTTTATTGTGTGATAACACATATTGAATTAACTATATAGGTTTGTGAATCGTATGAAGTATTCATGCGAATGGACCATGATAATGGACCATACGCATGAAAACTTCATGCTAATGGACCAGTCGCACTAATGAACCAGGAGACTGGATCAGTCGCACGATTGTGACATAAGATTGATTCAGTCGCACGACTGGACCTTCAGTCGTGCGGATGGATCAACCGCATGCTTCAGTCGCATGACTGAACCATCCTAATGGTTCAGTCGCATGAATGAAGACTCCAAACCTATAAATACCACTTAATTCGTGGAAAAACGTAACACTTCGATTATATACATACCCTAGCCGTCCAGAGCGACCCTGTCCACCATTCCAACTTCATAGTTCGTTTCTGATCAATTCTTGTCCGTTCTTAACATTTGGTTTATCGTAAGGATTGATCAGATTGTGATTCGCACTAATTGGATCGCCAATCAAATAGGATTCCGCACTATTTGAGTTGGTATACGCGCAGAATCACTTAGTACTCCGTACATACACGGTCCTAACAAGTAGTATCAGAGCTTTGCCTCTTGATTTTGCATGTGATTCGATTGATTTGGTTTAAAAATCACGTTTTTTCATTCAGAAACACCATCTTGTTGGTTAAAACAATGTTTTCGACGTCTCCAGATAAAAAAAGTTCACGTTTTTCGTATTACGGCAGATTAGGCTTCGTAAAAATTCGTGTCTGGGTGTCAAAATATCCAAACCCTTGAATTTTTCAAAACAGCAGTCTTCAGTCGCATGAATAGCTCATTCATATGATTGAACTCATTCGTACACTCTATTCGCACGACTGAACTAAGTCGCATCCTTCATTCGTATGACTGAACAGCTCCAGTCGTTTGAGTCCATTCGGCTAGTTCACACACACGACTGAATCCAATCGCACGATTGAATTCATTCGCACCCTTCATTCGCACGAGTGAACCATCCATATAGTCGATTCGTACGATTGAAATTGTTCCGTTCTCCAAGTCACAAGTTATACAAATGGAAGATCAGTATTCAGCTTTTACTGCCGGAAGGGATTCACGGATCCAGAATCTATTGCTTCTGGAAAACAAAGTTGGTAATCACAAAGCCCCCTAAGCTCATAACGTTAGACGATTACCCACAATGGAAGCAAAGATTTGAGATATACTTAAATGGAATTGATCCTAATCTGTAGGAATCAATCGAGACTAGGTATAGCATGCTAGTTGGTGCTGATGGAGTAAAACTTACCTTGGGTGGCATGACTGATAGCCAGAAGGTGAAATATAATGCAGAGAAGAAGGTGTATGCTTTGTTAACTCAGTCAATTTCTAAGGATATATTCCATCAGTTTTCTGAGAACAAACAAGCCAAGAAGTTATGGGATGCTCTGGAAAAACGGTATGACGGGAATGCAACGTCGAAGGCAATAAAGGCAAAGGCCTTGAAGAAGGAGTTTGATAACTTCTCTTCAATAGGAAAAGAGAGGCTGGATGACGTTATCGACCGGTTTTACAACTTGATGAGTGAGCTGCACACTCATGGAGTTACCACATCCATGGAAGACAAGGTGTCGAGTTTTGCAGATGGATTGCCAGAGATGTGGGTCTCATTTGTGTCGAATCTGAGACAGAATGATATGCTAGCAAAGTTGGATATCAACGATTTCATTCTGAAGTTGAGAGAGGAAGAGTTGAGGATGAAGTACAGATCCCAAAAAAGTTCATATGATCAGAACCCGTCACTTTACAACTCAACTCCTCAACCAAAAACTTCTGGAGCACCACTCCAAATAGCATTCGTGTCCAGTTCAGTTGCTCCGTCCCAAGCCATTACTTCAGGATCTGACACGTCAGGGTCATCTTGCACCCAACAAAATAGCACCTGAAACCAATGCTACGAAATTGAAGTCCAGAATCTCGGTGATGTGACTATAGAGGTAGCAAAGGAGCATATTGATCTCCTAGCAGCTGTCGTTCACTCCTATGATGGCCTAGTTGCTGGGAAAATTGGAAACTGCCATCTGGCAGATGAAGACTACAAACAAGTAGACGAGAATGAGCTCGAAAGGTTGGACATTATGTGGGCACTGGCTAGTGCTGTCCGGAGGGTGAAGAAGTTTGTTAAGAAGACCAGACAGAACTTGATAGCCATAAAGGATACAACCTTTGGTTTTGACAAAACCAAAGTTACCTGTTTTAATTAGGGAGAAAAGGGGCACTTCAAACATGAATGTGTGAAGCCCAAGAAGACAGGTAATGGTAATCCATTCTCCACCTTCAATCGTCAAGATAAATCCACAAATGGGGCTACATCATCAAGCAAGGATCCTAAGGCCTTGACTGCACAAGAAGATGAAGGACAAGATTGGACCTTTCGCTTTGTATCTCTAGGAGAATCCAACATTGCTTATGTTAAGGGTTTAGATGACGACTCTGCAAGCGAAGGTGTTATAGTAGTGGAACTCGTAATGTCAGATCATGAAGATACTACTACTGTGGTCACTCACCTAAATGAAGAAGGTCCCAGCACAACATGTTCAGAATCACCAGCACTCAAACAGTTAAACTCTGTAATGATGGCTGATTCAACTGAACCTTCTTAGATAAGTTCCATAGACCAACTCTTTGATAATCATGCTTGCTCTGAATGTGACAAATTTAGGGATAGCATAGATTCAAAATTTTCTAGGTTATTAGTTCACAACAATAGCTTAGTAAATGACTTACAACTGTGCACAGAAGCAAATCAAATTTTAAAAGAAAATAAGCACAGTTATAAAGAGAAAATAGAACTGTTAAATAAACAACTAAAGGAAACCGAAGGTGTGGCATTTAACCAAGAAAATGATATAAAGTTCTATTTAAACTCCTTGGAAGAAACCAAGAAAGAAAAAGCAGTTTTGGAAGTCAAAGTCAACTCTCTAAACAAAAACTGCATAGTTGGACTAGTTCTCTCACATAGTTCAACACTTAGTGAAAGAACGAAACCACGAGGAGGGTTTGGGTTACAAAGTGGTTCCACCACCACATGAGACCTTGTTGAATGCTAAATTCAAACCAATTAATAATAACCCAATCAAGGATCATGTGGTGTCTACTCCTCTTGTAAGTGATCCAGATTCCACAAGTAAACCTATTGAATCTGTCACTAAACAGAAGGAGACCACTTTGAAGTCAAAAGGTAAGATGCATATTGTTAATTTGTATGAAGAATTTACAAAGTTAAAGTGGAGTAGGTTTAATCATGTCTAATTCAGAACCTAAAAAGACCAAACAATTTAACCAAGCTCGAGCACCATGTCTTAGTACAAATAAACAAAAGGGTAAAGATGTTAAACATATTTAAACAATGAATTTTGTTAAAGAAGTCAAAACATCTAAACAAGAAGTGTCAAAACCCAAAGAAACTAAAGTCACACCTATGTCACACACTTCTCAGTAGAAACAGTTTCACCAACATGTCGAAAGTAGATCGTGCTACACTTGTGGAAAGTATGGACACATTGCTTCTAAATGTTCTTATCATTAGACACCAAGAAAGAAGATTGAACTAAATGATTCAAAACCAAGTTCTTCAAAAAGGAGGTCAATTACTCCACCAAAAAGAACCCATGAACCTAAAGTTCAAACAATAAGCCAATCATCTGTTTATCACAAACAAGCCTTACATAAAATGGCTTATGGAAAGAAAAATCAAGTCCCGTGTCTAAAATGTGAACAAGAAGAAGAATGATCTACCCTCATCCTCAAATGGATAGTGGGTAGAGTTTATGATGTGTGATTCCTCTGGGTCACCCAAGCCAGTTAAGGCTTGGGTCCCTAACCTAAACTAATCATTTCCTTTGAATGTGCAGTGTGTCCGCTATAGTGCTTGTATGAATACCTGGGTTGTTGATAGCGGTGTATCAAGGCACATGACTAGAAACCTGTCTCTCTTGTCAAACGTCAAACAAATTAAAGAAGGACACGTTTCATTTGCGGGAAATAAATGAGGTTATATCACTACACAAGGAGAAGTGGGAAACTAGAAAGTGAAGTTTGATAAGGTAAACTATGTTCAACAACTTCAAAATAACTTACTTTCTGTCTCATAGATATGCGACAAAGAGTTCAAAGTTGTATTTGACATCAAGAAGTGCTATGTTCTGAAAAAGGACTATGTCATCCTTGAGGACCAAGTGTTAATGTCAGCTTCAAGATATAATGATTTGTATGTCTTGGATCTCTCGAAGGCCGCCATAACCGATCATCAAATACAATGCTTCTTGTCAAAGGCAACAGAAAAAGACTCCATCTCCTGACATAGAAGAATGGGACACATCAATCCCCGGAAGATGAATCACTTAATCAAGAATGATCTAGTGTGTGGGGTAAATGTTCAAAACTTCCAACTACCGGATTTCTGTGTCGCATGTAAGAAATGGAAACAAACAAAGAAATCTCACAAAGCAAAGAACATTCACTCAATCGACTTGCCTCTTGAGCTTCTTCACATGGATATGTTTGGCCTAGTCAGTACAAAGAGCATTGCCGGTGATTTGTACTGCTATGTAGTTACGGATGACTACTCTAGATTTTCTTGTATGACGTTTCTGAAACCCAAATCAGAGACATTTGAATCATTCAAAGAGCTAGTAACTACATTGGAGTAACTCTACAAGCTGAAGGTAAGGCAAGTTCGCTAAGACAACGGCACCGAGTTCAAGAACCAATGGATGGAGGAATTGTGCAAAGAAAAAGGAATTGTGCACCAATTCACATCTGCATACACTTCTCAAATGAACGGGGTTGCTGAGAGAAAGAATCATAGTTTAATAGAGACAACCCGGACGCTGTTAGCAGACTCGAAAATGCCTATCCAATTTTGGAACGAGGCAGTAGCTAATGCATGTTACACCCTTAATCGATTCCTGGTGGTCAAGCGTCATGGTAAGACATGTTACGAGTTACTCCAACAACGTAAACCTAATCTAGAGTACCTCGAACCGTTTGGTGCACCATGTACACTGCTGAAGAAAACTCAGTCCGAGAAATTCAGCGAGAAGGCTGAAGAAGGGATTTTCTTATGATACAACATACCAAATAAGAGAGTTTACAATAACTCAAAGGGTCTAGTAGAAGTGTGGTGCAATGTTGATGTACAGAGATACACCACCCCCTGCTGGAAAGGACCCTCTTTCTTTTTCGACTATGATGGATTCTTTAAATCCTTCAACATCCCTCTCTTTCCTCTTGAGGATGAGTTATCAACCAGAATGATGTAAGACATATTAAACACACCATCACTGGATCCGATGACCATAGCTTCACAAGGTGAGTCTTCTAGTTCTTCAGGGGGAGCACTTAAGGTAAGTGGCTCTTCCTCTGATGATCAAGACATAGCAAATGATCAGGTGGATCAAGGGAAACAGGTTCCTATTACTCCAAGTACACAAGCATGTGATGTTGATGCCTCTGACACCTCGGAACCTCACACTCCTAATGCCTCAGATAATGAACCTACTGTTCACAATCTGGATAATGAGGTAGTTGTACACACCACTCATAGGAGCTCGACTAAATATCTATCATCTGTTGGAAAATGTCACTGGAGATGTTAGATCAGGAGTCCAGACTAGAAATCAGCTATACTCAGCTGATTATGCCTCGGTAATGGAAAAGGGATATCTTTATGATGGTGCATATCGATGTTTTGTGTCTCAATTTGAGCCAAAATATGTTAGTGAAGCCCTAAACGATGAGGCATGGGTTTTTGCCATGCAAGAAGAACTTCTTCAATTCAAGAAGTTGGGAGTATGGACTCTAGTGGATAGACCTAAATGCGTTAAGGTCATTGGCACCAAATGGGTCTTGAAGTGCAAGAAAGATGACCAAGGGGTCATAATAAGAAACAAGGCTCGACTTGTGGTTCAAGGATTTCGACAAGTCAAGGGCATTGATTTCAATGAAGTGTTTGCACCTGTGGCAAGAATGGAAGCAATCCGTATATTCCTAGCCTATGCATCTTACATGAAGATCAAAGTCTATCAATTAGACGTAAAGAGTGCATTCCTTCATGGTGAAATCCAATGTACGTAAGTCAACCCGAAGGATTTGAGGATCCATATCATCGGGACAAAGTTTACAAACTAGATAAGGCTCTCTACGGGCTCCATCAAGCCCCAAGAGCTTGGTATGAGAAACTCTCGGCTCATCTTGTGAAACATGGCTTTCGCAGAGGAGTGATTGATTGTACACTGTTCATTAAAGAAAAGGATGGTGACTTACTGCTAGTTCAGATCTATGTTGATGACATAATCTGCGGTTCCAAAACCGAAGCAATATGTAAAGAATTTGAAGCAATAGTGAAAGCTAAATTTGAGATGAGTGCCATGGGTGAGATGAAGTTCTTTCGCGGGTTCCAGGTGGATCAGACACCGAAGGGGATATTTCTGCATCAGACTAAGTGTGTGGGCGATATTCTCAATCGGTTTGATATGGAGAATGCTTCCGCAACTGGGACTCCACTTGCTACAAACCATGACGTCGCACCCGATGAAAATGGTGATCTGGTGGATGCCACTATGTACCAAGGAATGATCGGATCTCTCATGTACCTCACTACCTCAAGACCTGATATCATGTACGTGACATGTCAATGCTCCAGATATCAGGCGAAACCTAAAGTTAACCATCTCATAGGCGTCAAAAGGATCTTTCGTTATCTGAAGGGTACTCCAACACTTGGGTTGCGGTATCCTCATGACGATGACTTTGAGCTTACAGCGTATAGTGATTCGGATTGTGGCGGTTGCAAAATGAACTACTAGTCCACTTCAGCAGGATGTCAATTCTTTGGGAGAAGATTAGTCATGTGGCAGTGTATGAAGCAGACGTCAATTGCCTGTCAACTTATGAAGCTAAATACGTTGCTGCTGCAAGCTACTGTTCACAAATCATCTGGATTCAACAGCAAATCGGGACTACGGTTTCAAATTCTCTAACACTACTATATTTATTGATAATTCTGCTGCTATAGCCGTAACTAAAAATCCAACATCCTAAGACCAAACACATCGTAATTAAATATCACTTTATACGTGATTGTTTTGAAAGAATTTAATCGATGTGGTTAAAATTAATATGGATTTTCAACGCACTGACCTCTACATAAAAGCTTTTGATAAACCAAGATTTTTATATCTGTTAGAGGTCAATGACGTGAAAAAGAAAAGTGAAGTGATTGAAGAAGATGAAAATGCTTAGTCTGACAACTGTTTAATTTTTCTTTTTTTCTTTTGTTTTTCTTATTTTAATTTCCTGTTTCTATAAAATCCAAAAACTCAAAAATATTTTTGGTTTTAGAATTTTAGGGGGAGAATAGGTTAGTTTAGTATTAAATTAGTTATTTTATTTAATTACTTAAAAAAACGAGGGAGGATGACAGTCTAGTTAACAGAAATGAGATCTTATCTGTGGTACTCATTCAATGATTTTGGAAAATGATAGCACACAGGAACAAGGAGTTTGGGACTTTAAAAGAATTTAACTGATTAAGATACAAAATTCAAAGTATAAGTCTGAGAAGTCTAAGCAACATAAAAGGAAAAATAATAGTAAAACTAGCTGCTATTAAGGTAAAACGGAGAAAGTAGACCTAGAGGTTGCTAGATCACTAGATAATGTGTCGGTAGATTCAACACAATAGATAAGTAGACCTCGTTGGTGATTTCAAGCTCAAACTAAGTTGTTCAACAAGCTATGGGTTATCATCTTATCCCTGGTTAATACAATCAACGAAGTTCCAAGAAGGGGTGACGAGCAAAATAAACGCCACAAATGTGTGCGGATGACCATAAAATTGAGCAAAGAACATATAAAATGCAAAAAGCAATCAAGCTAATAACCTATGTTATTGGTGCGATCTGTGCAAAAATAATATAATTGCTCAAACGAGAAGATAGGTTGTGTGCCTCTCTGCTGTGCGGTGGCACTGACCTGGGGATAAGCATAACCTAAATATTCTAGAATTCGTTGTTGTTTGTGCCTCTCTGCTGTGTGATGACACTGACCTGAGGCTTTGCATCACTTTGAAAGCTCTTAGAATAGTTCCTCTTGTCAAAATACCTGTAGACCGCTCAAAAATTCCCTGAGGAATGTTGATTACCATATAAGTGTGGGATCCACAAATGCTTGTTGAAATAAGTAAACCTAAATCATCACCAATGTGGGTCAAAAATCTGTGTATAGATTTAAGAGGACAAGTATACTGACAATCATCGTGAGCTGCCATTCTTGAAAGTCCAAATCATTGTGTGTATCTTACAGCACCAGTATGATTTCCTAAACGTGCTAATGACTCTCGATGAAAACTAGAATCTAGCATCAAAAGGCTTTGATAAAATGTCCCAAATGATTTGATAAACCTGTATGATTCCATAATGAATCGTTCCTGTAATGATCAATGTAACTTGATGCTATACTGTCTAGAAAGGAAAATTTGGTAGATACTTATCTTAGGATTTCAACCTCATACAAAATTAAAAATAGGTTTTAGTTTTGTCTTTTAGTTTTAGTTGTTTAATTTGTTTAGTTTTTAGTCAGTTAGTTATTAAACGTCAGACTATGCATTGGAATTCTATCTGGGATTTAATCACTTAAAAGGGTCACGTCTGAGGTGACCAAATGGGTTTTCAAATGTTAAAAGAGTCACGTCTGAGGTGACAAAATGCTTTTACTATTAAAAGGATCACGTCTGAGGTGGTGAATAGTTTTCTAAGTTAAAATTGGCATGTCTGAGATGATCGAATGCTCGAAATATTTTATCAATTGTTAATAGGGCTAAGTGTCAAATGGTCACAAAGTCAAACCATACGTATGATACATCGCATGAGTGGACCATGAATATGGACCAGTCGTATGATTGAACCATACGTATGAGCCATACGCATGACTGGACCATGAGTATGGACCAACCTACGATTGAACCATACGTATTAGCCCAATCGCATGACTAACCCACAAGTATTGACCAGACATGCGATTGGACCATAAGCATGAGTAAATTCACATGATTGGACAACAAGACTAAACCAATCGCATGAATGGAGGTGACCGAATGATTCAGTCGCACGACTGAAACCTAGTCGCATGACTGAATATGACCGACTGAGCAATCGCACGATTGAAGAGTGCGAATGGATCCAGTAGCACGACTGGAGGTACCCTAGTGTAAATAGAGGGGGAGTCGGTCATAGAATTCCATTCACCCTTAATCGCCCTAAAATCGCATGACACACTGTTACTCTACCCAAATTTTCTTCTGACTGTTCTAAACTACCGATTAGTGTGATCAAATGACTTCTAGTGTTCATCTAGGTAATGCGCGATGATATTCACTTCAAAGTTCAATCAATTCGTGCCCTAATGATCGAATTTCAATCCTAAACTTAACCGAGACTTAGTTTGCATAAGAAACCTGTAAACTAAGTATATTGTTCAAATAAAAGTTATTAGGTGTTATGTCGGTCATTTGCGAGACTAATGAGACAAACCACGAAGTCTAACATCAAGTTTTGCTAAAAATTTGAATTTGAACACAAAACAGTCTGTCATGCGAATGGACACCCTGATGAACTTCAATCGCACGACTGAGCTGTACGAATGGCTCAATCGCATGACTAAGTTGGACGAATGACTCAATCGCACGACTGAATCATGCATATGAGTTCAGTCGCATGACTGAAGTAAACGCATGGGATAGCATACGACTAAGCCAGTCGCATGCTCAGCCGTACGTATGAGCTCATTCACACGTCTAGATCTCAGTCGCACAGCATGACAGAACAGAAGATTTCAAGTCCAATGAATCAAATTGTTACTCATTGACTCACAATAACATTTATTTACATTGTGTAACAGATGGCGAGTCATTGGACTATGAGCATAAAGCATAACCTTTGTGCTCATCTGGATCTGACCTCCGGAACTCGGCTGAGTTTCGGGCATTATCACTTTCTTACGAGGTCGAGGATTTTCCGTGCGATATTGACTCCGTGCACTCCATACCGCTCAGTTCAGCAGGTTTTCTGGGAAAGTGCTGCTGTCGACAGGTCCTCAGAGCCCCACTGTATCAGGAGATCCATTTTGGTCACCTATAGAGATCACTGAGGAAGATCTCAGGACAGTCTTAGAGTTTGGGGATGATGTTGACTGCCCTACTCGATTACACCCGCTGACAGTACGAGGCTGCTTTCTGCAGGCCAAGTACTCGGGGGATATCAATGCAAGTGTGCTCAACAAGAGCAACCTGTGCCCCCAATTCAAGTACTTAGCCCATGTGCTGCTTAAGTGCATTGCCTCATGGAAGGGAGGCTTCGATGAGATGTCGGACCAGATTCAGAACGCCTATATGGCGTTAGTGCTGAACCATCCGTTCAGCTTCTTTAGGATGATCTTCACCTACCTAGTGGAGAATATCGAGGCGAAGGGCAAGGAGAGCTTCTGCATGTACCCTCGCTTTATGCAGATGATTATTGATCAGAAGCTCCCTTTGCTGCCAAAGGAGAAGGAGGATGTTGTTACTAGAGGTGATGGACGATACCACCCTCGGACGGATGAAGGTGTACAGGGGGAAGCAAGTGAACCCCCTGTAAGGCGACTATTTGGGCATCTGGCCCGAGAGGACTATGTGGCGCCAGCGAAGAGGAAGTGGCGCCATGATAACAGTGACTCGGACACTGAGCAGATTGTGATCACCGCTTATGATTCAGATGATGATGATAATGGTGATGGTGGAGATGCTGGCCCTACCCAATCTAGGGCCACTACTACTGCTGTGACATCTCCACCATCCACCCGAGGAGGAGCAGAGACTGCAGGTTTCCATCAGGACTTCCAACCTGATAAGGAGGAGGAGTCAGATAAGGAGCCTCTGGTGCGAACGGTGGGGAGCCGAGTCGTAGCCACCGAGAGGGGGATTAGGGTGGCAGGTGGATGCCAGGGTGAGTCTGGGGAGGCTGCTACTGATCCATCTTACACCCCAGACGAGCCCAGTAGCCAAGGGGGAGCCTTTGTATCCAACGGGTTGAGGAGAAAGAGAATGGGTCAACCCTACGGCAAGAAGGGGAAGCGGCCCAGGTTCATGTTGGTTACCACTACTACTACCATTCCAACCACTATTTCTACCACCCCTACCACCACTTCTACCACTCCACCCACCACTACTACCACTCCACCCACCACTACTACTACACCTCCACCTTCCACTACTACAGCCTACACTTCACCACCCATTTATGCACTACCATCACCCATATTCACCACTACAACCACTACCACTACCAGCCACCAAGTCGGACCATCATTCCCCACATGATCATCTCTACCTCCCATTGGAGTAGAGGAACAACTGTCAGCACTTAATCATATGGTGCTGAAGCTGTTGGTTGCTGATGAGGAGAAGGCTGCCCGACTACGTCAGCTTGAGGAACTCAACGCTACCCAAGCACAGCAGATCTCACAGCAAGCTCAGCAAATTGCCCAACTCTAGGAGCATAACATCCAATCAGGAAAGAAGATAGAGGAGTTGGAGGTTTCCAACAAGACCGTCATGCTCAAGCTCAAGGGATCAAAGGAAGAGCAACTCAAGATAAGAGAAGGAGATGATGATGATGATGGTGATGATGATGATAGTGATGATGATAAGGCTAGTGAAGATGGAGAGACTAGAGAAAGGCAGGATGATGATGATGAAGAAGGAGATGCAGCTGCATCTGCCTCAGCTCATGGTTAAGAGAGACGAACAAAGAGAAAGCAAGACCAAGGAGCATTATCTTCTGCCCCACCTGCTGACGAGCCAGCTATTCAGGGCAAAAGTAATGCTTATATATTTATGTATTTGATAGCTTTTGTTCTTGAAACTTGTATTAAACTTATGTACTTAATGTTTATATATATTTGATATTTAACTGTCTTGATGAATTACTAATGGTTGATGTGTTTACATGTTTAAATCAAGCAGATCAATCATCTCAGCAAGATGAGTTTGATGTTGCTCCCCTACAGCAAATCAAGTCTCAATTAACAATGATTCTTGATTTGCAAGGGATTGTCAGGAGGTATGTGAGCTATACTCCTGAAGAAGGAGAAATAATTTATGACCTTACTGATGAGCAACTTGCTGATATGTTCTGGCTCAACCGGACGAGATTGTCAAGGACGCTCCTACTTTTGATGTGGTTAGTGATGACGAGCTCAATGATGTGGACAAAATAGAGATTGAAGACGTCATAGCCTAGCATTATCCAGAGTACACTGACCGAGAGGGAAATGTGGTTCCTAATTTGGGTGATACTCTCGGGTGATACATTCGATAAGCTGGATCAGATGTAGAAGGAGGTAGAGAAGTCAGAAAGCCAAGCCCAAGCCTTGGACGCTGATATTGACATCAAAAAGGCTGAATGGGTGGCTTGTTTTGCAGAGATCCGAGCCCAGCGCACTGCTCTAAAGCCGAGTGCCTACACCAAGCTCTATAAAGTGAAGAAGCATCTAAAGGTGTCAGGAAAGATTATAGCATGGGCATATTTTGAGGATCTAAGTGTATATGCAGTGAAGAGGGAGAAGGGGATAGAGTACTTTAGATTTCCACATGATCTAAAGACTCTTCCCGGTTTTAAGCTCAACCAGCTGGCACGCTTAAAGTTGTTATATGCTAACCCGAAAAAGATGTCAGACTGGTTTGAGGCTGCATTGAGGAGAGAGTACCACACCAGGTGGGTTAATTTCAGACCTCAACAACCGATGAGGTATATCAGAAGGTCTGAAGTTGATTCCATTACTGGAAAGCCGAAGGTAGTGTTGAAGTGGAGTCCTCCACGCATAATGTCAAGAATCCCTCTAAGGGAAATGCCACAGGACTTCACTCCACACTTCAAGTGGTGGTACTATGATTGGAGAACAGGTGAAGCTGTTATAGTCTTGCAGAAGGAGAGCCAAATGGATACTATTCAGGTATTTGACCCAATGTGGCTGACCAACTTGTCTGCTGATGATGTATACACATTATACAAGTGGCCACTGTTTTTAATTCGCAAGACATTGTACAAGCCCTCCAGTTTCAGAATGTTATACGACTCTGTTTGCATTTGAGATAAATGCCGGAGTTACAAGAGAGGAGAAGTACAAGAAGTTTGATGAGCTGATGAAGAATGTTAGACAATGATGTAAACTAGGTCCAAGGGGGAGTTTGTTGATTAATGTGTACCTAGTTTAGGAGCTTAATGTAAAATGTCTTTCATGTCTTTCATATATGTAACTGAATAGGTATGAATGAAATACAATATGTGGTTGATGCTTATAATGTTTAATATTTCATTGTTTATTATGTGATAACACATATTTAACTAACTATATCGGTTTGTGAATCGTATGAAGTATTCATGCGAATGGACCATGCTAATGGACCATACGCATGAACACTTCATGCTAATGGACCAGTCGCACGACTGAACTAGGAGACTGGATCAGTCGCACGATTGTGACATAAGATTGATTCAGTCGCACGACTGGACCTTCAGTCGTGCGGATGGATCAACCGCATGCTTCAGTCACACGAATGAAGACTCCAAACCTATAAATACCACTTAATTTGTGGAAAAAACGTAACACTTCGATTATCTACATACCCTAGCCGTCCAGAGCGACCCTGTTCACCATTCCAACTTCATAGTTCGTTTCTGAACAATTCTTGTCTGTTCTTAACGTTTGGTTCATTGTAAGGATTGATCAAATTTTCGTTCTCACTAACTAGATCGCCAATCAAATAGGATTTCGCACTATTTGAGTTGGTATACGCGTAGAATCAGTTAGTACTCCGTACGTACGCTGTCCTAACACTTCATTAAGAGTCTCAACACTCTAGTAAAAAGCCTTCAATGGAAAGCTACTATCCCCAGCATCTAGATTTAAACCAGCCAATTCGCAGCCTAGACTTCTATGATGATAAGGATATAACACTCAATAAGTATCATAAATCTCTCTTCTCTTTCCCTGCTCAAAGAGTGATTAGTACTCATGTGTCACCTATATCTAGCCCATATCATCCACCCCCCCCCCCCCCGTGTGGTTGATCTTTTGATCCTGTTCAGGAGATCCATATGGAAGAGGTTCTCACTTTTGCAAGTGATTACATCTTTAAGACCTCAACCATGGCAACCCAGCCATTGACACTTCAACTGAAGTTTTCAGTGAGCAGGGGAAAAGCAGCAACCAAGAACAAGAAGCTAGTGATGAGGAAGAAGACTTAAGTCCAATTCTCTCATCCCTTAGTGATTCTTCTACTGAAGATAAGGGGAATCTCAGACTAAACATGCACAAATTGACAAAAACATGCACCTATTTAATCTCCAAGGTCAGTCACTTGAAATCTCAAGTGACTACGTTACAAAGAAGGGTCAATGATCAGCAACTTGAGATTTTTGATCTCAAGGAACAACTAGCTATGAGACCCTTCAGGAGAACTCATCCAAGAACACAAGAACCTGAGGATATGATAGCTTTTACCTCCAGCTCACCTACGCAAGAGAGTGATGCTACCAAAAAGGGGGAGGAAGTTTTCATAATCACAGAACCTGGAAGTTCTTCTCAGAGTATGGACATTAAGGAATCACCAACTCACATGCAATTATCCACATTCAGTAACCTCATCAATTTCACACTGATGTGGACTCTTTTATACAAAGTTGTTTAAGGATGGAATACCAAGGGCAATGTCAACCCACCATCTGGAGCTAAAAATGAAATTCTAGGGTGGAGGTATGATGCTGATAGAAGAGTCCTAGTACTGCATAGATTTTAAAGGCAGCAAGAGGTCTTTGATTTTCAGACCTTGAACTTCTATGACAGTCTTTCTCTAGTCAATATGCCACTAGCCAACCTAACTCAACATAGGCAGGATGACAGATTGGCTGAGAGAATCCAAGACAAGATTGTTAAAGAGTTCAGACAAAGAAGAAAACAATTGCAAAAAGGTAATGTCATTGGTCAACAAGATGTTGAGGTGGAACCCAAGATTAGCTTCGAAGGGGAAACCATGACCGAAGGCCCAGTGACAGAACCGGTGACCATTGTCACAGAAACAAGTAATTCAACATCCTTTACCCTTAGTGAAGCACCAATTGGTGAAGGTGCTTCACAACCTCTCTCTGGCCAGAGATTGACTACTGAACCAAGCAATAAAGGCCAAAGCTCTCTCCACCCTGAGTCACTAAGGCCTGTAAGTGACAAAGGGAAGAGGAAAATACCCTCTAAGGAGATTTAAGAGGAGGAAAGAGAGAGGAAGAGGAAGCTAAGGGGAGAGAGTTTAACTAGTTCCTCAGGCTTCATTAAAGCTACAATCAGGACAACCCCCAGGACAAACACTCAAGATGATAAGTTGAGAGCTGCCAGATTGAACTATCTGGGAATCAGGAACTATAACATTGATGAACTCATCTTTCTTCCCTTAGAAGAGTTAAATGAACTGGCAGACTTAGAGCTGAGAAAGGAGAATAAGCAGGCAGAGGATTCAAAATTGCTCCTTAAGGTTAAAGAAGAAAGAAGACAAAAAAAGGTTGTACAAACATGCTCCTACTCTCTTGCCAATTCATAAAAGTCCTAAAAGAGAGGCTGTGGCAACTGAACAACCTCAGGTAGACAAGAAGGCTAACAGACAAAACATGATCAACTACCTGACTGCTATAGGCCTCTATCAGGCATCTGCACTTCTTCCCCTCTCATATGAATATATTGAATTTGATCATCTAAAGTAGCTAGAACAAAATTTCATCAATGAACAAAAGGCTGCTAAGAGAAAGATGAGGGAAGAAACTGCAAAGTCAAGAGCTATCATCCAGAAGAGCCAAAAGAAGTCTGCTGACATTGATGAGGTTATTCAGGTTGTATGGATTCTACGAAAGGAGACTTGGTCCAATATCTCTATCCACTATGGATGAGCATATTAGAGTGATCAAGCAGAAGTTTAAAAAGGAAGAGCTTATGGACTGGCATTCTCCACCAAGCCAAGCTCCTCCTAAGGTAGAGGTTAAGGTTGAACCAACACATACAACACAACCTGGGCCTTCAGTTGCATCTCAACCGACCTCTTTTTCTATTCCATAGCAAGGTTATACTGCTTCTCCTTCTGAACCTGTGAGGGAAGAGGACCCAACTGAGAGAGGCATAACAGAACAACCTGGTACTCAAGACCAGCCCTCTCAATTAAACAATCCCAAGAGGAAGAAAAGGATGGCCCTAAAGAGAGTATAAAAGAAGAAAAAGGCATCTTCTTC
The DNA here is from genome assembly GCA_024085815.1 of Flaveria linearis. NCBI lineage: Eukaryota > Viridiplantae > Streptophyta > Magnoliopsida > Asterales > Asteraceae > Flaveria > Flaveria linearis. The sequence continues at coordinate 45,715,656 of CM044005.1, forward strand.
CAGACCTTAGGATGAGTCAGAGCATCCTAAGAAAGTACAACAAGAGGATGCTCAACCAACTCCTACTCAAGCACATCCTCTTGCAACTGGAAGACCCATTCTGTCTTGGACCTCTGCGACTAATCCAGACAGATGGTATGTCATCAAAGATCAAGGTGGTCAAGATGTCTACTTCTAGCAAGACATACTTGATCTACCTCTTCATGATCTCCATGACATTAGAAGGTACTATGAGAGTCTGAAGGATCCTGACCAAATGATGAATAAAGGAATGGTTATAATCCTAATGAGGACTATCAACTGATGAGCAACCTTCTCTGTTTCGGTAGCATCAGCCTAGGGAGAGTTTGTACGGTTTAACATACAAGCTGATACAACCAAAGCAACCAAAGGCTTCTTGCATGGATGCACTCAGTACCAAGTAGAAGTTGCTCTGGAAGTTTTATACTTAAAGCAAGAATTACTCTAAGTATATAACCTTCTGAAGCCAAAGCGGTTCTAGAAGCCTTACACTATACTCAAAAATATTCTGAGTGTAAAATCTTCCAAAGTCAAAGACCAAATATTCTGAATCCAAAAGATGATGTCTTTTGAAGCTTCAAAGACAAAGTCTTCCGAAGCCAAATGAAGTGAAGACTAATTTCTTCCGAAGAAAGAGGAGAACAAGATTTTCTTGGATCTACTTTTGCATAAAGCTGACATATTTTCCGCTGCAACTCTGAAGACTCACTAATTTCAATGAATTGGTGAAAAAGTCCATGCTTTTGTAACTATACATTGAGGTCTTGAGTCTGTAACTTTCTACTTTATATACTTTTATCCTCTTTATAATATATTAAGATGTGAGCTATGACATGTCATAGTCACTAGTGAAAAGGTAATCTGCCTTTTGACTCTACATTGATTTTGTTGTCTTTCAATATTCCAACTGGATTTCCAAGTATAGCCGGTTGTAGGATGTAGTATAAAGTATCTCAGGGTCTTGTATAGTATTAAAACCTATGTATTGTAACATTTGTAAAAGAATTTGAGAATAATATACAACATTTTTGAAAACCATATATATTGCTCTTGAGTTCTGTCTCACTGTTACTTGTGTTCTTTGCATGTTGTTCTTAAATCCGATTCCCTATTTGAACTGTTAAGTGTTCTACCACTATCCTTTTTATGAGACTGATCGTATTAACCTTCCCTTAACCGGCCCTGGTAATAGCAAGAGCAACAGCAACAGCAACAGCAACAACAACAGCAACAGCAACAGCAACAGCAACAACAACAGCAACAGGAACAGCAACAGCAACAGCAACAGCAACAGCAACAGCAACAGCAACAGCAACAGCAACAGCAACAGCAACAGCAACAGCAACAGCAACAACAACAGCAACAGCAACAGCAACAGCAACAGCAACAGCAACAGCAACACCAACAGCAACAGCAACAGCAACAGCAACAGCAACAGCAACCGCAACCGCAACCGCAACCGCAACAGCAACCGCAACAGCAACAGCAACAGCAACAGCAACAGCAACAGCAACAGCAACAGCAACAACAACAGCAACAGCAACAGCAACAGCAACAGCAACAGCAACAGCAACAGCAACAACAACAGCAACAGTAACAGCAACAGCAACAGCACCAGCAACAGCAACAGCAACAGCAACATCACCAGCAACAGCAACAGCAAAAGCAACAGCAACAGCAACAGCAACAGCAACAGTAACAGGAACAGCAACAGGAACAGTAACATGTAACACCCAGAAAATTTTGTCAAAATAAAGAAAGGAAAGAAATGAGAAATAAAAGAAAAATATTTTTATAAGAAAGAAAAAGAAGCCAAAGTAGAGGGTTGCAAAGTGTAAAAGGATGAAATCTTATTATTATTTTGTTCAAAAGGTGGTACGGCCGCCCACACTACCTGCTACACCCACTGCTCAATGTTTTAAAGAGAAAAAGTAGCAAAGTTTTGGTTTTAGAGAGAGAAAGTAGCAATAGCAACAACACAGCAACAGCAACAGCAGCGGCACGGGTAGCGGCAGCGGCAGCGGCAGTGGCAGCGGCAGTGGCGCGGCAGCGGCAGCGGCAGCGGCAGCGGCAGCGGCAGCGGCAACGGCAGCGGCAACGGCAGCGGCAACAGCAACAGGAACAGCAACAGCAACAGGAACAGTAACATGTAACACCCAGTAAATTTTGTCAAAATAAAGAAAGGAAAGAAATAAGAAATAAAAGAAAAATATTTTTATAAGAAAGAAAAAGAGCCCAAAGTGGAGGGGTGCAAAGTGTAAAAGGATGAAATCTTATTATTATTTTGTTTAAAAGGTGGTACGGCCGGCCACACTACCTGCTACACCCACCGCTCAATGTTTTAAAGAGAAAAAGCAGTAAAGTTTTGGTTTTAGAGAGAGAAAGTAGCAACAACAACAGCAGCAATAGCAGCAGCAGTAGCAGCAGCAGCACAGTAGCAGCACCAGCAGCAGCAGCAGCAACAGCAGCAACAACAGCAACAACAAGAGCAACAGCAACAGCAATAGCAACAGCACTAGCAACCGCAACAGCAACAGCAACAGCAACAGCAACAGCAACAGCAACAGCAACAGCAACAGCAACAGCAACAGCAACAGCAACAGCAACAGCAACAGCAACAGCAACAGCAACAGCAACAGCAACAGCAACAGCAACAGCAACAGCAACAGCAACAGCAACAGCAACAGCAACAGCAACAGCAACAGCAACAGCAACAGCAACAGCAACAGCAACAGCAACAGCAACAGCAACAGCAACAGCAACAGCAACAGCAACAGCAACAGCAACAGCAAAAGCAACAGCAAAAGCAACATGTAATACCCGGAAAATTTTGTCAAAATAAAAAAGGAAAGAAATGAGAAATAAAAGAATATATATTTGTAAGAAAGAAAAAGAGGCCAACGTGGAGGGGTCCAAAGTGTAAAAGGATGAAATGTTATTATTATTTTGTTTAAAAGGTGGTATGGCCCCCACACTACCTGCTACAACCAGTGCTCGATGTTTTAGAGAGAGAAAGCAGCAAAGTTTTGGTTTTAGAGAGAGAAAGAAGCTGAATTCATAAATTGGTAAGTGTTCTTTGAGTTTTTGGTTATGTTTTATGGGTTTTCAACCGTGAGACTGATTCCTACATGTTCCTATGTGTATACATGTGTTCGGGTGTGTGTTCTTGACATATTTTAGGTGTTAGGGCTCCTTAAAAAGTTCAAATCTAAGAGTTTGAGGTTGAAGCAGCTA